>JAQGAW010003039.1:0-13471 GCA_034698025.1 Phthiracarus crinitus | reverse complement strand
TTTATAGCAAAATTTTACTGTTTTGTAAATATTATTCCGATAAATTTGAAAATTAAATCGTTTTCGGACATTAATAATTTAAAACAAAAACCCAACCCGAAACGAATTTCCAACTAAAGACCCGAACCCGACAAAGCTCGAACATTTGGTCGGGGGCCCAAAAAAATCGGGCGCCCGTTTCGCACTCTAAATTGAATGAAAATAACCAAATAATAAGTGATTTATGAGAAACATCTCAAAATGAGTCGATCGACACGTTTATACGTAAACCTTTATAATGATATAGAGTTTGAATGCAAATTTTTAATAATCATAAGTTCAAAAGAATTTTAATAATAATTGTCAACAATGAATGAACAACACATGTTAAATATATTTTGCTTAAATTCAAATTTGCGTTTAATGATAAACTTTTTTAACATAAAAAGTGTTAATCGTTTTATTGATTTATTTAATAATAGTGAAAAAATTGAGTTAAGCTTTTTATTTAAAAATTGGCAACACTTTCAACAAAATGCGATCATGTATTAAAGGATGAATAGGTTTGTAGGGTTTGTTTGATATCGTTCATGTCATCAGCAGTCAAAACTCTATAATCGATTAATTCATATCAAAAGGTAAGCCCGTTTATGAATGTTATTTTACTGTTAATGCGTTTGAAATTCATCTAATATTCAAATACCGTTTATTTCACAATTACTAACACCGATAGGATTTAATTTTGATTACGTAATTTGATGAGTAATATTTATTTTTATATTTATTTATTTTATTGATTATTTAAACAAAATGTTGTATTATTATGTTTACTGTGCATAGATATACAGTATATTAACATATAGATGCAGTAAATAAAAATAGGAAAACTTCTAATGATATCCGGTATTTCTAACTTTCAATCTAACGATTAGTAGTAGTAGTTGTGTGTATGCGTGCAAGAATAAAGTGCGTGAAAATTAAATAAAAATTCTTTGAATATTTCCTTTAAATGGGAAAAACACGGGAAGAAAAAAGTTATTACAAAATTTATAATTTTATTCCTAAGACAGTGATTGTCATGGTAACGGCATAACTTAGAATAATACCATTAATAACGAAGTGTGATGTAAATATTTATCAATAGTTAGCTTTACGTTAATAAAAAAATAAAAATCTAAAAATAAAAGCCCTAAATCTGTGTCGAGTTCGCATTTCTAAGGCTCAGGTGTGAAAACTAATGCCTACATAAGTATCTGCGCGTGAAATACTTTGGGAGTGAGTGAGTGAATGAGAGAGAAAGCTCTGTGTCAGTGAATGTGTGAGTGTGTCTGTGTTTCTCTAGTTCACGAAATTCGGTCAAATGGATCGATATCGACATCATGGCTGACTAAAGAGTGATCTCTGAAGAGAATTTAGTGCCAAATGCGATGAATGAGAGCGTGAGATGTGTGCGTGAAACGAATTATTTTAAATATATGTACAAAAATTATACACAAAAAAAAGTTAATCGATTAATAATTATAGTATAGATAATGTGGAACACAAAATAATGTATAACATTAATTTTTTTGGGAGAAAAAAAGCGAAACAGAGGCGAACAAAAATTGAGGAATAGAACGCTAAAGTTATGGCAACATTGTTAGTATTGATCGAAACACGCATTTTGTTTATGCACTGATTTACAATTCTCTCTATTCAGTTATTCACGCTTTTAAAATTCTTCTATGCGTTTGTGAATGTTTGATAGTAGTAGTAGTAGTTGTAGTTGTAGTACCGACGCACTACTACTAAACAAATTCTGTGCAGTTAAGAGTATTGTGGTTTTTAAAACAAGTTGTTTCAATTTTAGCAATCAATGCGTAGAATACTAGAATATCCGTAGTGTTCTGACCCGTTATATGCGATTCTTATCCGATCTATTTGTACACCGCTATCATTAATGGTATTATAAAAATTTGTGAGTCAACGCCATAAAAACCTTTAGTTTAGTCGACGCTTTTTTATGCGTTTTATGCTCGGCTTCCGAATTGTTTTTATTTAAATGGCGAATGATTTGCTGTTCAAACACGCGTCTGTTGTACTCATTTTGTATATGGCATGGAATGGTGTCGTAAGTGGCAGTCACTGCCATAACATATGGCGTTGTAATACACACCGGAGGAGAGATGTGTATAATGAAAACAAATATAAACATTGGAGAGCACGCGGAAGATAGCGATCGTTTCTATGTTCCATAAGAACAAAATTTTTATTAGTCAATTATTCTTCCTCTTCTGCTCTCTTTCTGTTAAGTTTGTTCGATAACTTCATCTCGTCTTTTATGATCGCCGCATAAATGCACACAAATATCTACTTACAGCGTGATATCTTTACGATACGCTTACCATATTTTTGTTCAGTTCACAGTTTCCTTATTTGAAGCTACTGTTACTGTACTACACTTACGTCTTTTGCTTTTCTTCTTCTTCTTCTTCTTCTTCATGCTTCCTCGTCTTTGATATAAAATTTTTATAGCGCACACACGACTTATATTTTTCAGTGTCGCCACGTATATAAAAAAATATCTAAAATTCATTTATAGAGCGTATAGCCGTAAAGCTATTATAGTGTCATAACGATGTATTGTGTCAGTCATCTCTCAGTTTAGCACAAATTCGATCTTTCGTTCAATCTCTCTCACCCATAAATCCTATAAAATCACATTTTGAGCTGCTTTGCAGCGCACATAACAGAGCCAGCAAAAAAAACTACTGGCGATAGAGAGAGAAGGAGAGTGGAAAAAATCCTAAATCTCTGCTCATAATAATATTGATGGCATTTTTTCTGCTTTGCTTTCTTTTTTTCCCTCTCTTTTCGATTTCGCTTAAAATAAATTTTATATCGGCTATTATTTTATTTTTATTTATTTTTGTTGTTCGTTCGTCTGATAGTTTTGCTCAACACTCAGTGTATATTTATATTGGATTATATATTACTGATAGGTCGTCAAAAAATATATATAAAAAACTTTAATCCCTGCCATCTTTTGTTGCAATTTCCTACAGATATATTGTAAGAGCGAAAATTCCGGCACACAAAAACATGAAACTGCGAAAAATTTTTAAAAAGTATTTTCAAAAACATGAAAGTATTAAAAACATTTGTATAAACGGGTTTTTTCATACTTTAATGTTCATATGAAATGTTCAAATATACAAGCATTTTCGCCGCTCGTAATCAATCAAATTCAAACAAAAATACTTTTATTTACACAACCGATTGTTATTCGCTATTATTCGCGAGTTATTATCTATAGAGTACTACAAAAAAATGGATAAAGAGAGTGCAGGAAAAGAGATGTTTGAACGGTTGAAACGCGAAACGCGGTGTTTGAATAGAGAAATGAAAATATTCAGTGATTGTGTCAATCGATGAGATATTTATATAACTGAGCATCGCTTACATCAGTTTTCCCACCCGTATATATATTACGTTAACAATTGCCGACATTTACCTCAAATGGCATGCGATGACGAAAAGAAGCCTTTCATTCGTCACTATCTTCCACATACCATTTTTCTTTCTTTCTTGTTCATCATCTTTTCTCATTCCGCCGCGTCTTTCATTCACTGTTCAAATATTATATTAGTGATATTAGTATATATAAGCTTATATAACGAATATGGTTATATGTGGACGAATATGATTGGAATATATGTTGTTTGTTGTGCTGTGTATTCGTGACTGTCTAACATATTGGTCACAAAACTTCCCTTTTCTTTAATGTGCTGCGTATTTATGCTTTTATTGTAGTTCTGGTCAAATTTGATTACGGTTTTTGTATTATAGTATTATATCCAGAGAACTCATTGAATAAAAGGATAGTTGCGAGGAAATAAGGAAAATAAAACTCATATTGAGTTAAAAGAAAGAAAAGTACACCTTTGATAATAACATTTGGATTTATTAGTCGCGAGTGTAAACAAGTTTGTTTTCGTGTGCCGGGATTTTTGTCTGTGATTAATAAGCAAAAGTAATGTGTAGGCGATAAACCCATTTTTATGCTTTTTTGTGTGTCGAGTATCAAAATGTGATATAATTATTTTGTACTTAAAACAATGTTATCGAATACTTTTGTGATACACTTAATCAAACAAAATTTCGAAGTTTCAAAATGTTTATGAAACTTTTTTGATATAAAATTTAAATCAAAAAAAATTGTGGCAAAGTTATACTGTATTTAATATTCAATTTTGAATAAAAATAAACGCAACAACAAAACAATTACTAGCGTTAATAACTGTTTTAATACTATAACACCTGATCAATCTTACATAACTATTTTCCCCAACAAACAAAACCGATTACAGGCACAGCCGGAATCCCAAAAATATCGCACAACTTTCAGTTAATTGATATGTTTACACACATAATTATAAATAGTATATTTAAGTATATATATAAACTACTACTTATATAAATACACACAAAAACACATACACACACACTCTCTATTAAAAGTGTCATTTCGAAGTGGTATAACGTATGACGAGCTCATTTTTGGACACAATATAATTATTTTCACATTTATGGCGCTGTTGGCAGCGAATGTCATGACTGACTGCGATGAGTGGCGGCTAATAATTTTGTGCAAAAAGTAGTCTACACTCTCTAACTCTCCCACGCATACCAGTACAAGCGAATGGTATCATTTTCGCATATTACTAGTTAAAACATGAAACATTAGCACGTGTACGCTGCGAAACCCAATTATTATTTTTAGTTTCAAATTTTGTTATTTTATTTTCTGATTTATAATAATTAGTGCGCCGTATTTTGGTTGTTGTATTTTATTCTTTTCCATTAAATGATGAATGCATGCATAGATGGGTTCGTTGAGAATACTTGCATTAAGAGTTAAGTTAATCGTTAGTATGAAATACGAATATAAAATTTAATACACGAAGAAATTTATTTGATTATTTGTATTACCGGTTTTTGTTTCCTCTCTGCCCATTATCTGCAACCCACTCAGACAGTTTTTCAGGTATAAAATAAAATTTTGGAAAATAAATATTTAAATAATAATGAGTAAATCTGCTAACGGGTAGTAAGATTTTAACTTATCCGACCCAAAAATTGAAGCAAAACAACCGAACCGAACCAATATAAAATTACTTAGTGAGTAGAAATCCTTTTAAATGAATAATATAATTCATAATTGGATTGCTAGCGTTGTTATGCTAATTAAATTAAGTTTGCTATTTCTAAAGAATTTTAGGTTTTATTCACGTATTAATTGTTGAATGTATATATAATTAGTTTTTGATGATAAAATTAGAAAAAAATTCATTTTGAAGTCAAATAAACCTAACCTTTCGAGTAATCGGTTTACTATCGGGTGTGATTAAAAAATTTGAATTCTTAAAAATTAAACCGACCCATCCATCGGTTAAATTGGTAAAGAAAAACAGTTTTATTAATAAATTCTTAAAATTAGAATTGATCTGATGGTTTTTTGTTTTAAAAAATGCACTCAATTAAACCTAAGCCATTATAATAGAGAAATAAATATTTAAACAAAGATTTTAAAGAATTATGATATTTTTTCTGTTTGTTTTTTTTAAATTTCATTAGTTATTTTTAGATATAAAGTTCATGCCCGAAACTAATTCTGCGCCCACAGATCAGGCTTATAGCGTCCATCACTCATTGACCACTTCATGACTACTAAGCCAGTACTACGGGCTATCAATGTTTTTCAATTAATACACTAAATTGAAATTTACGGCGTATTAGGACACCCACAGACATCATGGACAATGCTTTTGTTGCGTTAATTTATTATTCCGCTCTTATTTGCTGTTATTGTTATTACTCTAAGAGCGCGATGCAATAAAATACGGCGCAACGTAATATATATCTTGCTTTACCTAACACTTCCTACTAACTCTTATTTTTCGCTTAATCTTTATGTGCGATTTTTTGCGCGTTATATCGTTTTAGTATTATTGTATCTCATAAATAGATAAACTTCCACTTTGAATGTAATCTTTGGCGCGCGTAAACAGTATATAAGATTATTGGGTGCTGTTATTGTTGTTGTTGTTGCTGTTGTAGTTGTCATTTCGAATTAAACTCAATCGTTTAAGTGCTAAATATAGTTTGCAATAACCAGCACACCTACGGAGTACTATCTAGTATTATGAGCCATAATTTTTGTTGAAGCGTTTCATACAGATGTGTATCGAAATTCTTAACTTATTGATTATACGGAATAGAGTTGCGGATGTTTACAAATTTTACCCATATTTTGCAGTTCGGATGAGTGTTTTTTATATACGGATTGAATGCGGAGCGAATAAATGATATTTCGGTGCTGTTCGGATGCGGATTTGGTCATTATTTAATGATTTATCCGCGGATTATCAGCAATTACCCACAAAAATTTTTTCATAGTTTTAAACAAAATATGACTATATAAATGTTTTATTTTTATATAATCTTAATATTAAATAATTAATAAATGTATAATTACATTATTATAGAATGACAAATAAGTAATTTTTCTTTATATACGTTATCGTCGCACAGGTAAAAAATATTAAACGCAGAAAATATTTATTTATTTGAATATGACTTAAGTTATCATTAAAGTAAAAATATGTGGATATCCGCGGATTATCCGCTGAGTATAGCTGATTGTTTAAAAAATTCTAATTACGAATGCGGATCGGGTCGGATAACATTAAAAATTTTGCGGATGAGTGCGGGGCGGATAACCTTAAATGTAGATTTTTACGGATGAATGCGGATCCACGCTTTTCTCTAATACGGTTCGATCAAAAAATTTTTGAATCTACTTTACAGTTGTATAATAATAATTATTATTATTTTAATTTTTATTTAAAATTTGCTTTATATAAATTACGCATTAAGCGTTTCCTTTGACAAAATTATAAGTTGCTTAATATATTCTCATATATACCGTACAGAAAGTTGAAACTAAATCACTAAAAATATATATCACACGGAATTGCAATTTTCGTTATTCTAAAAATATACACAGTTTCGCCTAACGTTACTTTAATATCATCGTTAGCTGAATGTTTAAATAAATTCGTTTAATATTCGTCGAGTATTTTAATAACATAGTTCTATTTTAATGTAATTTTTAGGTAAAACGAAAGAAAATTTTAAATTAGCTGTAGAAAAATGGTTTCTTTTTTATTTATTAAAACAGAACAACAAATAAAATCCTTTTAATAGTAATTCTCAATAAACACATAACAAATGAAAAATTCTAAACTAAAAAAACGTAAAGTTTTGAAACAAGTTATAACTTATTCGATTTGAGAGATTAAATTTTTTATTTGTCTATATAAGTAAAAAAATAAAATTTTTCAAAAAACATAAAATAGTTACCGCTACTGAATAGCAAAAAATCGGCATTAAAAGCTCACTCACATTCAAAATCTCTTATTTCAATGCTAACGAAAATAATTTATCCTCTTTGGGATCTAAACAGTCGGACAATAAAAAAATCGTAAGCATTTTTATTTATGTTTTACTGCGGTTTAATTCAGCGCATAAAAAACTTTTTAGGATTCAGGTTCTATTACACAATTTTTACACAGTTTACATAGTGCTTATTTTATTAGCGGCAGTTGCAGTTTTCACGCATTACCGATTCAATGATCTTATCAGTTATCCACCAAAACGATAAGCGATGCCAAACTTTTCAATCACTAACGGTAATCGCGTTCATTTTTGCCCCATTTTTGATGCCACTATATATATCATTCAATTTGTTCACAATACACATACACACACCACTTCTTTCTCTAATCATCAGTTGGTGTATGAACAGTATGTGTTACAGAAATAGAAGAATAAATAAGGGAAATGTTATGCGATTCCCAAAGGCAATTGAATTGTGTGGCAAAATTATTTATAACTTTTATTCTATTTGTGTAAATTAATCGTGTAAAGTATAAGAAATGGTTTAATAGAAAAAAAATTCAGGTATTTTTTTAAGAAAAACCCAATAAGAATTATATAGACTTTTTATTTAATGTAGAAGTAAAAAAATATATAATGAAAATACGTATTTCAAGCTTATAGTATTTTATTTCAAAAAAATATTGAACATTTAAATAATAATAATATTGTATAAATTTTTATTTTTTTTGGCTGCAACTCTGCATATACACCGGTATATTCATATAACGTATTATATTTAGTGCATGCAAGAGCGAGTTTAACATTGAAAATAGATTAAGTTAATGATTCCGAAATGTATTGATCTTTTTTTGGTTATTTTAATTTGTGAGCCAGAAAAAAGTTTTTTACGGGATCTTTCTAGAAGTCACTTATGTTGCATACAATAAAGTATATATATGTAACTTTTAATCAATTTTTTTGTGCCAAAAAGAAAAGAAAATATAAAGTAGAAAATTATAATTAAAATAATGAATGACTTAAACTTATACCATTTAAACTAAAGAAAAAACTTAATTATAATTGAAGAATATATAAAGAGCTACATTTATATTTTTAATACGTTTTCTTTATCAGACTTGAAATATTTAGCTAATTTTTTTTATACATTATACATAATTTCTTAATCTCATTAATTTATTAATTTCTTGTCGCACCGTTTTTTGTGTGGTAATAAAATTTTCAAAAGAACTATTTTTGATAACAAAGCACAATAAATTACAAAAAATTTAAACATAAACGATGCGTTTGCAGAAATATTGGCGAATTAGACATTTATGTCCAGAAAAATTATGACTAACAACAAACGCAGGAATATCTGGCACATGAGATGAAATCAAAAAAATAAAAATGATAAATGATTTGCACTAATTTCCAATTGCTCAACGCTGCTCTCAAAAACTTAAAATGAAACTTAATATCTCTATAATTAGCCATTTAAAGTATACGCACTGTTTTGAATTTATATTTTCAAAAAGATATTTTTTGCCAGAAAACTCGGAATACATTTTTATAATTAGAATGTGGGCGCGTTATTGCAACAATAAAGTATGAAAGGGTGAAATATATTCTGAAACGATAATATCGATCATACATAAATCCACAAAAAATAAAGAGATTTTACTCTAACTAATGAAAAATCACTTTTAATTGACGCTTAATTATTAAAATGTTTTTTTACTAGCCTTTAGATTGATAAAGAGATGTTTAAAATAAAACAAATCGGAATTTAATCAAAATAATATGTAAATAGTTTTCCATGTTTCGCTTCACTCTCATAAAAATAACAAAAAATCTTAATCAAGCGTCGCAACACTGCGAGCAAAAATAAAAGCTCAAAACAAAATTTAATTTAATTTAAAAAGTTGCAGACAAACTGTTTTCCACTTAATATATTACCGATTTTATAAATTTACCGCACGTATAGGAAAACTAGAATTCTGGTGGCGATCATTATATTTTCTGCAGTAATAATACAAATCGAAAGAAAAAGAAGCAAAAAAAAACTTCAGTAAAAATTTTGCTGAAAGCAGTCTTTCATTTCGAGAATACCCCACAAGAAATTGTGCTCAATTTTTCTATTCGATACTTTAGCTTTTCTCCTGTCGTGAAACGAAATGAGAACAACTATTCATAATTAATAAAATCGTTAGTTATCATACGAGACTAATTTTATGGATGAATAAAAATTGGTGTAAATAAAAAAATTTAGGTTATGGTTTACAAAATTTGATAAGACAAAAATTATTGTCAATTAAACTCAATTATAAAATATAAAACATGATAAGTGAATGTTATCAACATTTTAATAAAAAGTATAAATAAATATAGTTTCCATTTGTCTGAACCGAAAAATCCTCAGATATCTTATCGATCCTCAGTTGTACTTTACTTCTTTGTATTGGGAAGCTTTCTTGTTCGGTCCTTAAAATTTCACTATAAGTTGAATACGAAAGAAAATACTTATACTTCCGTTCATTAAATTAGTTCTAACTTGTTTATATTGCTTTAAATGATTTTTATTCTGTAAAATCTATTTTTATAAAATAACTATTGTATCGTAATAACAATATTTGAATTCTTTTAACAAAAAATATTATGATAACAATTTTTAAAAAGTAATAATTTTTGGATCAAAGTTAAATTCTTAATCAAATTCAAAAGAAAATATTTTTTAAGCAAAAAGACTTGTAGCGGAAAGTTCGATCATTTCCATTAAACAAAATAAATAGCGCATACTTTTATTAAAGTAATAATGACAATAATTTCCAGCGTATTTATCCAGAGATAAATTATTTCAGGATCATTTATCTTGGCAAATAAAAAAAACAAAAATGTTTCCGCTTGTTTATTAATAACTTAATCGTGATTTTGTATGCGAAAAGATGAATCATATATTGATAGAAAACATTGCCAGTGTCATTGAAAACATCGTTAAAATTACAATAGTATAGTATAAGTTTTTATTTTGAATGCCATTATAAAAATCGTTTTAAAAATATTATTATTTATTCATATCTTGATTACGAAGTTATCATTGAAAAGTTATAATAGTTAGGAAGTGGAAATCTTTATTTAACGAATTGTTAAAATTGTAATCATTAGTGCTAAGAATATGAAAAAGCATTGGTGAATACATTTTAGTGAATTTAATGTAAAACTGAAGGTTTTCAAAAATTTAAGTTATTATTTATGCGCAATTTTTATTAAACTATTAAAGTGTATATATTTGCTAAATATAAATGTTTGATTTTAATTATTTTAGAAAATTGCAAGAAACGGTTAATATTAATCTAGTTTATTAAGTTTTTTATAATATTTATCAAAATATAAACTTTATAATTATAGTTAATGTATGATTTAGAATATTTTGCGTTATAACATAGTTTTGGGTGAAATTTTAAAATATGGAGAACATTTGAAACTCTTTATGAATTATATATTACTTATCAACGACTTAAAAAATATTGAGCCAAAGATATAAATATTTTTATATCTACCGAAAAAGCTAAATATATCAAAAGATTAATATTTTACTCGACTTTTTATCCGAAACAACTCATTTAATGGGTTGCAAAAAAAATTATCTGCAACAATAAAAAACAGAGAAGTTTTTAACGATCAATAAAATAATAGCGAACGGAGGAAAAATTGTGCGAATAAAGCAATACCGGAAATCCATTTAAAGCTAGCTCTTTCTCTAATCTTTTGGGAAAATTTTTCCTCGCAGTCTAGTCACTGGTTAAAATAGGTTCACTCTCGGCTATGGATTATTAAACACTATCGCATAAGAAAAATATATGGACGGAGAAACGAAGAAAAAATTCCCAAAAAATAGGCTAAAAATAAAGCGACAATTTAAATTTTATGTGCTATAAAAATGCTTAGAGATTCATATGAAACAGCGACCATAAAACAAATAAATATAAATTATTCAAGGATTTCTTGGAGGAATAAATTTTTATGCGTTCACGAAGAATAACAAAAACAAAAAACTATGATAAAAGATGTCTTCACTCATAGTGTGTGCGTATGACTCGTATTAATTCATGTTTATTATTAGCGCTAATAATAAAATATTCGTGAGAAAATTTTTTTGTGGTTTTTTTCATTTCATACATAAATAGATATTTATTGACTAAATTGCTGGAATTTTCAAACTTATTCGGGATTTTGTTTTTGTTTTGTCTTATAAGGCCTGTTAATGCAAGAAAATGTAAATATTTACCGGTATTTGATTATGTTATAATGCTTTTTGACAGTTGTGTTGAGTGTTTAATTTAATTTTTTGGTTTTTCCCCCAAAATGTAATTTATATTTTAAAGATGCGAACTTTTTCGCATTACTTTTGCGTTTCACCCTTGAAATATGACAGGTGTTTGTTTATGTGCGTATAAAATTGGCTTTCAATCGTCGATAAAAAATAATGATTTATAATTTTGTTGATATCCCATCAAATAATTTCCCAGACTATCTGAAAACTGAATTAATTTAATAAATATTATTTTCAGAAGAGGAACATCTTTCATATGTTTTTTTAATGGAAGTAATATTGCATTAATTTGTATATTAAAGAATACAAAAGAATTTTTCAATATGTTATATGACTTAATTTTTTTAAAAAGTATTTTTAAACTATTAATCACAAATGTTTCCAAAACGTTTTTATTTGATACAGCACTTTAATGCGCAAAATTAATAAACAAAATAATATTGTTTATTAAATGAAAAGAGATAGTAAATCATATAAATGTTTATTTGTCTAAATCCAATATTTCTATTCGCCATCAGAACACTCATAACAACAATAAAATCTCTCTCTCTCTCTCTCTCGAGCTCAGTCACATACTCTTAAGTTATGAATTAGACATCTGTTCCACAAATGGAGAAATTCTTGATTTACTTCTTGACAACCACTATAACAAACACAGAATGTTCGGGCAATGGGGTAACAGTCAAAAAAGTAGTATACATCTTATTTTGACAATACAGTACAACAAACAGCAAACAACACAATCACTGCTAACAGAAAAATATACGGCGGAAAAGTGGCTCTGGAAATGTATCCATAAGTTGTGTTCGAATGAATACTACCGTTCGCTGTCAATCATCACATTTCGCTTGTCATTTCGTAGCATTATTATTATTATTTCATATGATGAGTAGAAAATTTTTTTATTATCCCTTTTTATCTATCTTTTACTTTCTTATTCTCTCACTCATACTCTCATTTCTTTCATTTTCACTGTGAATGAAGTGCTGATGACATTTGATATTCACAGTGATATCTGCTTATGAATTTCTCAAAAGAGAATGCATATTTTTTTGCTCCTCTACTGAAGTGTTTTGTATGCTGTATGCTATGTCTGGGTTATGTTATTTTTTTGTGGAGGAAAAAAATAAAAGATGATGACTGATGGTTAATGGGAAGTTTTCTCATTCCTCCTCAAAGAATTTAATGCGCGTTTAAATTTTTCGTTTGTTAGAACACAAAACATATTTTGTTGTTCTCCTAAATATATGGCTTAAAATTAATAATCTCTCACAGAATAAAATTCAGTAACGCAACAATAAGCGCAAGTTTCAATAACTGCTTAGGAAATGGAGTGAAACAAACTTTCTGTTTTGTTAAGAAAAGTATTTTATTTTTTGCTAGATTTCCATCATATTTTTAGTTTATCTCTATGTTTACCTTATACTGTTTACGGTTAGCGGTAATTAAGATTTTATTTTTGGGATATTTAATTTTCATCCCTTATGATTATCATTATGATTAATAAGCAAACACAACTTTAAGAAAATCTTTTTATTTTGATTAATTATCAAAAAGCAAGTTTTGTTTACTCCATAAGATAAAAACTGATAATAAAACGACTTAATGTCTTATTATGGGGAAGTTTTAAAAGAAAATCGCGTAAAGTTTTAATTATAAATGATGACACATAATATATAGAAGTGGAGGAGAGAGAGAGAGAGAGAGAGAGAGAGAGAGAGAGAGAGAGAGAGAGAGAGA
>JAQGAW010003038.1:0-13472 GCA_034698025.1 Phthiracarus crinitus | reverse complement strand
ACATGGAAAGTACGACTAAAAACTTACTAAAAAACAAACTGCAAAGTCATATATTATGCCCGTATCGATCTTGTTTCTGTAATAATTTTATACATTATAAATTCAAAAATTTAAAATTCGTTAGAAATAGCAAACATAAAGAAATAATATTTGCATCATTAATATTAGAAATCCAATTATGGATTATTTTATAGGTTTTAAAATTACTCACAAAATATTTTTATATCTATTTATCGGGTTTTCGGGTTAACCGAAGGTTTAAAAAATTTAAAATTTATTATTGTCGAAGTGATTCGGGCTCCAGTTTTACTACCTGAGAATAGCTTAATTTAAAATGATTATCTTGATTTTTATTAACCCAATTAAAACTGCTTTAAATAGTAATACTGTAATAATAATTTTTGATAATTTAAAAATAAAATTAAGTGAAAATTTTTTGTTTTAAATTTCAAAGTAACCAAAGTTTTAAAAACTCTCACTACAAAACATATAATTTAAAAATTATACTTCTATACACACAACTAATTAAAATTGATTGATTAATTATTAATAATGTATGAAAATTAAGATTTTAAATCAGTTTACAGTATATATAGTTTCTAAAAAGTATTATGAAAATTAAAACGCATTAAAATATTTGGAACAAATTTTTAAAATAAAAAATAATAAATCTTAAAGCTATTTTTACATACAAAAATCTGCTAAAAATTATTCTTAATTATACTTTAGTAAATCATTTAATGTACAGTAACCCAGTGAATGTTAAACGATTTTTTTTAATGAACATTAATTTAATACTTCACATTAAATAAACACAAGTGTAAATTAAAATAATAAGTTTCCACATCATATATTTTCACCAAAATGAAATGTCTCCAATTTCGCTATTTTTTATATATTTATATTATCTGAAAGGTTGGTCACACTAAACCTTGCAACGGCTTCGCAATATAATCAAAATTAAGAGAAAGCGAGTGGAATTTAAATTTATATAATTTATGATTTTAATATTCAAAGCCAAAAACGGCTTGAAATTTGAAAGATTAGATTATAGAATCATTTCATGCTGTATAATAATATTCCATGAAATTATGTAATTAAAACATTAATTTACTTATTAAACTCTAGATTTATATTATAAATCAAACATTAAATCACTTTTTAAAAATATCTACTATGAGAATAATTAAAAATTTAACCTTAAAATTTCGATTTAACCTCAACCAGATGTTCACTTTTGCTCAAATGATTGAGACTTTTTATTATTAGTCATATGCCCTAAAAATATATTAAAACAAATTTGTTTTCATAACTCTGCCATTAAATCCTCTACAGTTTTCTGGCAAAAATTTTAAATTGTTTTGCTCTTTAAAAAGTTTATGAGTAAAATTAAAGTCAAGAAAATTTTTTTCGCTTTCTTTTTTGTGATGCGCCAAAATTTAGATAAACTCATCTGTAAGCACCAGTTACTACTTATAGCCATATAATCGCATAATAGTTTATTTCGAAGATTTGTTGCCGTTATAAAAGAATATTCAAAAAAGTGTAATCAATTTAGCAATAAAATTATTTATTTCATATATATATTTTAAGTGGTTATTAATGGCCAAAAATTCTTTTTGCTGTAACCTACCTGTAAGCTATCAATAAGTTAGAGCCACGTTTTTTTACTTTGCTTGAAATGTTTTATTTTTGGTTTGGCAAACCATGGTTTTGAATATTTAAAACCGTACCCCGTATTAAAATTGTGGTTAAGCAATGTGCAGTGCTTTCGCGAAAATTATTTTCTATCATAATGCAATTTATTACACAAATTTTGTTTGTTTGTTTGTTTATTTGCTCAATTTATTTAAAAGCGCTTAACCAATATTTGAATACGCCTTTACGTCAACGTTTCGCAGCCATAAATTAAACCGAATTTTTTTTATATTTCTCATTTCTCTCTCTCGTAAATTTTTTTTTTGATTTATGCATAACTTAAAAACATAAAAACCAGAGCATTATACCAATCCGTACATTTATTATCAACTATCTCTTACACTTCTTTTATAACTTTTTATTTGATTTCCATGATATGTACTTAAACTCAAAAAGATTAGTACCCATAGAAAATCATATCTTTTGTATTACACATTCTTATGCTTTAATTATTATTTATTGCTATTATATTATACGGGAAATCTTTATTGAATCTTTTTTAGTATTTTTTATGTTCAATAGTTTTTTAGAAACACTAACACGTAATGTTACTGAACGATCACTAACTTTCGGGTAATAAAGAAACGCATTGATGCGAGATTTTAAAAAGGTGTTACCAACAGCTAGTAATTGCTGGAAATATTTTCCGTAAATAACTTCCGAAAAAAAGTAAATTAAACAACAATAGGGAGATTTTTCTAAAAAGAAAAGAATAAAAGCTCATCAATTATTTTAGATTTTTCGGCTAATATAGTAAAATTCTCGTGAGCTGTGAACGTAACGTTGGAAATGTTGCAGCCATTGCTGTAAAAATAAAGCAAAATTGTGATTAGTATCGATTTTCAAACGATTTCATTGCCCTTATATATATTGCCAATTCCTCCTCCACAGCACCGTAGTGTGAGAGAGTTCAGCTAATGCTTGCCATTCACCGAAGCGGATCAAACTCACGTCTAACTAACAAAATACTGATATACATAAAATCTAACCAACGAATAGTACTGTTCTGTACAGAATAACGTTAGTATTAGTAACAAACGTTAAACTTTTATGCCCAAACTGTGAGCTAAATTTTAGGGTATCTATAAATTTTGAGTTCAGTTTTTTTCCTCTAATAGCACGGACTATTAAACTCATTGCGAATTCCAAGTGTGCGCTGCGATCAACGAAAATAAAGTATCGCACAAAACTGGTCTGCACTGTAGTAGTTGTGCACATATAGTGAAAAAACTTTTTTTAACCATCCAATGATCATTCACGCCTATCTCTCTCTACATTAATTTCAGTGGGACTTCAGTGAGTCTCTCGAGTGTAAAAATTGTTATAAAATCTTATATATAACTAAAAACTGTGAAAAAGAGAGAGAATGTATACAATAATAAATTTGATGTAATTTTTTAGAGATCTGTAATAAAACGAGAGTACGGTCTATAAAAGGTAATGATAGCATATTTCGTAAATTGTGTGATGAGAAACATTCCGGTAAATGTTATTTGAATAATTGGAATTTATCCGTAAAATTTTTTTAAAAAAATTAAAGCTTAATTTAAAAATTAATGAGATTTTCAAATAAATTGCCTTAATATCATGAGTAACATTCTTAACGAGTAATTTATTCGTATAAAAAAGACTTAAAAGAAAAATTATAGCTATAAAAACGTTTTATTATTCTCGATTATTCGCAATAAGAAAATCGACTTCAATTTAGGTTTTTTATTATTTTAGAGCAAAAAAAAATTTTCTCGTTATACTGTTTCGTAGAGTAGTTTGTAATGAAATGTATATTACACTTATATATATATAACGGGGCATTAGTTCGGAGGCAGAAAAGCGATCAAATTGACGAATTTTTATATGCCAGTGATCGAGATTACTAAAATTCTGTGAGCGCACCAACTGTTGCAATAATTTTATGGTTGAGGCCAGAAACGATTTTACGGACCGTTGCCATCGAAATCCATCAGTTTTGCACATTTCTCGATGTGTGAGTGTGTGTGCGTTACGGGTCTCTATACTTATGTAACTTATTGGGCGTTATTGCCTAACCGTAAGCGATTGCATCTATTCCTCAACCCCTGTAATGCTAGCATCCATTCAAGCGTTTTGTATATGCAGTCAAAACCAACTGAATGGTAAAAACGTTTGCATTCGAAACGTTCATCGCATATCTAACAGCTCTTTCGTTTGACTTCCAATAAATCTTAACAACAACCAAACGAAATGTGCTGTTACTGTGCCGTAAAATCTTTATCCAATCGCTATCAGTAAATTGTTTTTTTCCATCGTATTCTCAAAAGAAGACGCCCAATAAAATAATGTTTTTAATAGTGGTCAGCAATACTGTTCGCAAACTTTCACTCGTATTTGTTTTTATCTTTTCTCGATGAAAGAGTTGCCAATTTTCTTTGTGTTAGTTTTTTTGGGGTAAATAAAGTGAGTTATTTTTATTTCGATCACATAAAGCCTTATAAAAGTAAAAATTTATAATAGAAGTGTGGAAAAAAAGATAGAGAGTAAGAAAATAAATTGAGAAACTTTTGACTCCATTTGACAATTTCTTTGTTCAATTTTTAGAGTGCATTGCTTTCTAATTTCGTTTGCTATTGTCAAAAATAACATTTTTTACTTTAATGCCATCGCATAAAAACTTTTACAGTACTCTCAAAGATTTTCTCTTTTCTTCGCTCGTGTTTTATCCGTTCAACTTTCACTCTTACTTTCGGTATGCGATATATATTTATTATTGCTATTTTAGCCAAAAAGCAATTAATCTAAAGTTTAAATAAGGATTTAAAACAAATTTCCAAAAAATTATTATTTTGGAGATAACAATAATCATTAATTCATTTTGAGATATACCAGTCATCATATTTGCCAAAATTGATACCTTATCTCCGAAAAAAATAAATAAAAATTCAATTTAAATGTGCCAGAAATTAATGTGTCAAAAAACTGAGCATTCATTCTGTGCACTGTTTGAGTAAGCCATCACGAAAACCTGACATATTATTTACATATAAATAAACAGAGATAATAAAAAAACTGACATTTAACCGCTTTATATAACCGTTAGAAGTGTGTTCGAGCGCTCGAAAAAAAATTGAAGAGGAAAAATAAAAGTGCACACAATTGAAGTTAGGGATGCAATAACTGTTATCGTCTATCGCTCAGTAAAGCTAACAACGACTACTGTGTTATCTGAGCTTTTCCTCAACAATGGTGCAGTTAGAGCGAGAAAATGAAAGTGTTGAGCCTTAAATTGAGAAATAGGGAAAATTTAATGCCTGATCGTCTTGCAGTCGTGCACTGATTGAGCTGAAAAACTTGATGTTTAGCCGTTGATGACCATGTATTGGATAGCATAGTAAGCGAGAGTCGAGAGTTGTGTAACGCAACAATGCGTTCGTAGAGAGTATTTGGGTAGAGGTTTAATCACTGTGGATCAAAGTGTGAGACATTCAATGGCAATCACAATCAACGGCTAGAATAAAAGCGATGTTGATGTGGAGGCTGGAGAGAGAGGGAGTAAACTCTGAAATAAACTGACTCATTGCTGGTGAACTGATCAACACAGCAGCACAACAGTGCAACACACATCACAGTGAGAAATGATGTGATGTGTGATGCAAACGCCAATAAAAGGCCAAACAACAAAAATACAGAATAATACAGAATACACTAATACAACGAATACACCACACCGTCTGCTTTGGCCCCTTCAGTCAAAATGAATGCGAAGTGTGATTCAACATCGCAGACAATTGCCTCTGTCGGGGGAGCTCTATAGAAAGGGTCACCTTTTCCGAAACGAAATAAACTATGGAGAGCTCTCAATGGTATATAAGCGACGAACACATTCTTGAAATGAGTTCGAAATGATTTCATTGATTTAATGACACACAGCGGAGCTTTTTTCTAATATCATTAGACTTTTTTTCGCTCTTTTCATTCTTTCGCGATCCAAAAACAAATATTAATCTCCGGGTAATGTTCGGCTGGAAAAAACTGAGAGAAAAGTTTTCGCTTCTAATGGAAAAATATTTTTTTTGTGCCATAAAGTTTTCAGTTAATTATACGTTCGAAATAAAAAACAGTTCTTTTGCCGGTAATGATATTTTTACTGCTTTGAAAAAAGTTGGCATAAAGTTCCGCAAAAAACTAACCGTATTTGCAATAAATTCTATTTTGCATACAATTCAGTGATAGCTAGACTATTATTGAATCCAAGCAAACCAATCTTAGAAAATTTTTCAATGCTCTGATCTATCTCTTGGATATAAAACGAGATTTGCGCGCATCAGTAATATATGGCATTCGGTGGTAATGTTTCAAAAAAACGTGATCCTTTTGGGGATAAAGTTTTACCATTAACTCATTGAATGATACGATTTTCTTACTATACGTAAAAAAAAGTAGTAACTTCTGGAGAGTAGAATTCGAGACTAGAAAGTTAACAAAAAAAGGATAGAGAGGTTTAAGTGTGTTTACTATAAGGGGACGCAACGATAGCACACACTACAGAAGAAAATAAGGTAAAGTAACAATTGATAATAGAATTGCAAACTCAACCAAAAGTAGAAAAATAGAAGAGTTTGTATTTGCCATCATTTTTCTAGCAATACTGTACAATCTGATGACGAGAGTGTGAAAGAATGATATTTTATTTTATGAAAAGTGGTTTTCGATACAAGATTTATTCAGAGTTTCCATACACTAGTAAGCGATTGTTATAATTGCATCTACAATTCCAATGAAGGGGTGTTCACATTATTTTTTTGAGAATATTAATGCAAAATGGGATTTGAATTAATTTTTCTAGACTCACGAAAAATATATCATACGACTTATCCAACAAAAGTAGTGGCGCTTCAGTTCGATATTCACATTTGTTTTTAATTGTCGTCTAAAAATAGTTTGCACATAATCTCATCTCAATATATTTTGTTTATCAAATGTTTGACAAATCAGTGTTTAGCCGATCGTTAATCCATAACTAAATAAGTAACCCATGGAAACATAGCGCAATATAGCGTTACGCCACTGTATATGGCAGTCCCAGCGGTGCATCGGGAATGTCAAGCAATGAATACATGATTCTACAAACTGATACAAGCAGTGATGTACGACTTGGTGAACAGAACATAAGTTATTCCGTACACTCTTACGCTATTCTCCCAAACTCTCTCTTATTTCTTTTTTCTATCTTCGACTAATATTCTGTTGGCGGTAAAATTTGCTTCAAGGAAAACGAACGAAAATGGCAGTGAGATGAACATCACTAAAACTGGAGATATTTATGGATCTTCCCCTTAAGCGCCTCTCAATCCATATATTCGGTGCGTTTAGTACTGTTCGTTACGTTTGATTAGGAATTCAGTGCGAGGGGAGAGAGAAATAGTGAATTAGTTGCACACTGAATAGGAAACAAGGAAACAGCGGAATCAGGAGAGAGAGAGAGATGGAGAGCATAGAGGGAGAGAAAGTGAGAACACACGCAAAAGTAGATTTAAGTATAATATAACATATAATATAACAAACTCGGAAAGTGTACACCAAAATTTATAACGAAAAAAAACCTCATGTCATTTGTTATCTTTTTAATGTTAAAATGTGAGGATATTATAAAAATATGAGTGAATTTTTATATTAGTTTAAAGACAACTAACTTAAAGTAAATGAGATTAAATGATAATACAGAAACCTTTCGAAATTAATTTTTTTCATAATAAAACCAAAATGATTTATATAACGACTTTCCCAAAAAAAATAAATATTAAACATCAAATTATATTGTATTAAATATTATCTATTTAATAATTTTTGTGGTCTAAATTGAAATATATTACGCATCAGTTAATTGTTAGCAAAAATAATTTTTTTTGTGATGGAAATAATAAACTTATGTTTTTGATAACATGTTTTCATTTATTATTTGCCATCACATTTGATGTCATTCATCAGTGCAGAGCAGATGTAATTCAGACAACGCACACAAATACATACACAAAAACCTTTTTGCTTCATCTGTTTGAATGTTTCTCTGGTAAACAATTTATTGGATCCAATATCCAAACCTAAACCTTTGATTGATATTAAACATTGAAAGAGAGGAGGCGTTTGTTGCGTTACAACATATTACTCTATGGTTACATCGGTTCAATACGTATGGACGTTAGGAGACTCAGCTGGACTAAGCTGTGATACAGCTTAAGGCAACATAAAAGTATATTATGATATATATAATACAAAAGCCGACCAGTGATACATAGCGGTAACTATTACTCTGACTCCTAAATAGTGTGCGTATTAGTGTTTAGGAGAAAATCTAAAAAATAGGGAGAGAATGGCAAAGCGATTCACCCCTGAGGTCTATTTTCGACAATAGCCGTTTGGAAGCTCATAAAATGTTTTGACTTAACGTTATATAAAGTATTAAACTAGTGCTCACAGGCGGTTCACTAAATGTCATTTCAGAGCTGGAATTATTTTCTTACGCCTCGTCTCCCATTCTCATAAACTTTTACGTACATAACTATCATTCTTTGGGATCCAAATTCTTTGGAAAAAAATGACAATAAATAAAAGCATGGCTTTAGGACACAACTGTTAGACAACAGTAGCGTTCAATGAATAGCAGACCCATAATGTTTAGGGTCTCATCGAAACGATTATTGAATAGAGGATTATTGCATAACAGGCTATTGAAATAAATTTAAAAAATTGGATTATTTTAATGCTACAAATTAGCTATATTTCGCGTGTTGGCTAATCTCGATCCAATCAGTAATACATTAATCTAAAATAGTGCAAAACCGAATAATCATTAGATATTTATGAATAGCAGGCCAAACGGAAACAATGTTTAATTGAAAAAAAGAAAATGAATAAAATGCAAACACGCTTTCATTAAACAGAGATAACATTGTAGCTGAAAGTTTAGCGTGTATTAGTGTGGAGTATAAACAGAAATGTAATGTTAGCCTAATGTTTATGTCTGCATAAAGTATGGGCAAAGTTAAACGTACTTAACACTAATTGGCACGTATTGCTGTATTACTTTTCATCCCATAATTTTGCGACGGCTTTATTATTAGCGTTGCGCGTCAACTCTTTACCGAAATAAAGCTTGTTTTGGTTTTGTACCGAAACGCTAAACAAACACTAAACAGGATTGCAGTGTTGGCGCTGATGATATGACAAATATTTTCCACCATCAAAATTTCATACATAATGTTAGGAACGCAATCACCGGTTTTATCCGTTTTATATTATAAGTACCAAACGAGAGAAAAAAATCCTGTATTTACAGACTACTATCGATTTAATCGACGGAATATGCTGTGCCCCTTTTCCCCTCTAAACTGATTCCATAATTTCATTTACGTGCAACGTTTTCATAATCGTCGTCAACTGGATTTTTTTATTGTTGTTGTTTACTGCGTTGGCAAATGTATTTGAACCCATTTTTGTTGATCTGTCTTAATGACAACTAACATAAAAATGATTTACACGTTAGATATTATTTTCTGTTTATTCATTAGTAAAGCAGTTTTATTTTTATATAATTTTTGTTACTGTATGACGTTATAAGTGATTAATGTCAAATATAATTGCTATCTGGAAAGGATGTGCTCATAGTTTACACTTTAATGTTCAGAGGAATGGTAAGATTATTAGAGCTGCAGTGCCAGTAGTGCTTCTGCTGCAGCATTCACTGTGTGCGCGCTCTAACATCCGTTCGTATTAAAGTGAAGATAACGTGAATACATAAAATTAATACAATACCTTTAGTTTGTATGTGTTTGTGTGCACAGAGCACACCATCATTCCCTTTCATTACCGAAAACAAGTAAATGGAAAATTAGCATAGGATAGCAGCAAACAAAAGGCAATAAAGTTAATCCTATGAAGCGCGCACACAATTTGGGGTCTAAAATATTTGCATGAATTGCATTTTTAATTGGCTTATGAATATAGCACCAGATTATACGATGCGACAACTAAAATGAATGACAACTCTTAAGCGCGATTGCGGCTTAAGAAGCAATTAGTTTTCGCAGTACAACCAAATACGTGATACCAAACTACAGTATATTTTTAATATGAAATATAGTTTGGAGCGAGAAAGTCGTTAAAAATAAAATCGTTAAATTTTGAAAACTGTTAGTTTTTGGTATTCATTGACGGAACAACTAAAGTTGGATCATAGTTGGAGAGGAATATATTTAGCATCGCTGTAATCATTTTATTACATATACGTATGAATCAATATATTTTCTATTTTTGTCAGCCATTCGAACGAAATATAGAGCTTATAAAGTTTTAGCGTTTCTGTTAGTGTACACAATAACGTTATGAAATAAAAGGGAAGAATAAAGTGGTGGTAGAAAATTAGACGACAAACATAAAAAAGAAAGTTTTGGGCAAATTGTTTGCGCCTTTTGTTGATGTAATGATATTCTAGTGGCAGTAAAGTTAATAACGCTTATATTGGCAAAAGAATGAATGGCAGTAACAATTGTTGTGTTGCCCAACCATTACAGTATAGCTTATTATTGTTTATTATGATCTGTTCGCTTACCAACAGTTACCAATTGGGTAACTATTCAATTGAGTCTCTCTAAGCTTATATCAAGACTTTTAATACAGTAATAGAGTGTGCCATTCGAGAAGAAAATAAAGTTATAAACAGTGAAAATCGCAATACTGTATTACTTTTAGCGAAAAACAGCAATAAAACTGCCACTTGTTTTTAGTGTGTAGTTTCCAATTAAGAATTTCCTACTGATTTATGTCCAGAATAGTCTCATATTGTAATCAAACTGTTTATATTTCGCTATATATTACGCAACATAAAACTTAATTATAAGTTAGCTTTTAATTACCTTTACTATTGAAGACACTTCAACTATTTTCTGTTATGCAGTGTGAAATTTTTCAAATAGTTATAATAACAATAATTTGTTTTTTTGGTTGTACATCATAATTGTAGCTATAATAACGTTTTATGTGTTATTTGATGAATTTACTGGTATTTAGTACATTCAAAATTACTATTAATTTGAAGTTAAAAGTTTTTTGTTTTTGTTATATTTGTTTTATTTTTATCTGATAGTTAAAAGCTATTGATATGCTTTATATGATGCGTTATAAAAAATTTTATTTAACAAAATAAATTTAAATATAAGTTAAAAGTCAAAAAGTTAATCAGTTCTGGAATAAGTATTTTATAAGATAACTCAAACATATAAATTAAAAGTTATTTCTCAGATTAGACGGAAATTTTATAAGAATATTGAACTTTAAGAATTATAGAAAACTAAACTCTTTATCTATAATAGAGTTAAGACGTAACCAACAAAAAAAAACATTTTTACATAAATACTTTAAGATAGACGAGACACGAAAATAGTTTCATATTCAAAAATAACATTGACATGTGTTTAGTTAAGAGAACATTTACGACCGCAGTATGGCTTACATGAATATCGATAAATTTTTAAAAATAATTTAGCACTACCTTTAAAAACTAAATAGGAAATTCAAAAAATAAAACCGAGCAATCATCGAGTAAAAATAGTCTATATATTATAAATCGTTTTGAGGCAAAAAATACCTCAATTAAATGACACTCTAAAAAGTCTGGTCGAACCAAAAACCGATATTCAGACATCAAATCAAATTTCAATATCTAACTGATTAGAAAGTGAGCGACGAATAAAATATTCTTGTTAATTATAACCAAAATTAAAAAATTAAGAAATAATTATTTTTATCGGATTTTTTAAAAATAATTATTATTTAAAAAATAGTAATGGAGTATTTTTTTCAATGAAACGTTACTTAATTAAATCAAACTTTATATATAAGCGTTTATATTTCGTAAAAATATTTAAATTTAGATAATGTTCAAAAAACACCGCTTATAGATTAATTTATTGAGTAAAACGCTTAAAAAAATCTTTGATATTCGATAAGAGCGCTTAAAATTAATTTCAAAAATAAAAAACAAAATAAATTTATAAAAAAGCGATTTTGTTTTAAAACTGATTTTTACGGCAATACAGTTTTGCATTCGATTTATTACCGGTTTTGGGTGGCGCTCCGAATCAATTTAACAAAAAAACAGAATCGTGAGGTTTAAAGGCCAAATTACAGTAAGATTTGATGGGTTACTGCATTAAAATCTGTAAAAAAACTAATGATTATATAACATCACAACTGCTTTTTTGTTTTCTATCGATTTCTGTTTCACAAAAATAGTGCCTAAATATATATATAAAGTACACATTTTTTCGCGTATGATCTGTTAAGTTTTAATGAATAGATCGTTAGCCTATCTCTAACGGACGGCCACAGAATTTTACGAGCAAACAATTAAATTTAAACTGGTATCCAGTATTTTGATTTCTTATTTCAAATGGCAAGTTCTTGAGAGCCGTCACCATTGCTTAAGGCATTAGCGTTCATGTTTTTAATCGTCTTAACGATGAGGCGGACGCGTCCATCGAAAGCGCTTAACTTTATTTGCAGAAAATATTTGTCTAAACCTTTTAAACTCGATTTATTGTATTTTAACAAATTTAACTCTATTATTATGGGTGTGTTTGGTTTATGGACAAAATGTAATTTATAGTTTAGGAAAAGCGGTTTGGAATTTATATAAATATTCAAATTAGTTTAATAATAATTATTATGTATTATCATTTGTCATTTTTTATTAATTCTATTGCCAGCAGATGTATCAACAACGGGGAGGAAACGGTTCGGTTAAAGATAGAATTGTTCGGTTACATTATATCGTTTCCAATTTTCTAGACGGCACACAAAACCTCCCATCAAATCCCCCATTGAGTCACCCAATGGCTAATAATGTTACATAATAACCAGTACCATTAACCGCAAAAACACAATAATTATTAGCATAACGTTCATTAATAAGCTTATTTCATAAATGGTAAATGGCTTTTAAATTATATTTAAACTTTTAAGTGTATGATAAGCTTAAAACCAAAATTATTGTTTGTATTAACAGCATTGCGGATAATTATTATCACCGAAAAAAAAATGAAAATAATATTAATATATTCGGGACTAAGAGAAAGTAAAATATAGAGACGAGTTCATTGAAATAAGTTTGTCGACAGTTAATTACAGCAATTCTATGTTTAAAAATGATTTTATTCAAATAATTTTGTACATAAAATTCGAATTAAAACGCACTTAGATGTGAGCTGTATTATTACGAGCATAGGTTATATTTAATGTCACGTCTCATTCAGTTATCACGAAAATCTGTTGAGAGCATAAAAAAGCAGTATATATGTAGCAAAGAGATTGTTATTATGAGATTGTTATTATGAGGTGGATTACAATGGAATAGGCTTTCATTCGTAAGTCCACGCGTTTTCATACGTTCATACACACACACATCGATCAGTTTGTTACCCGATTTAATTCTCGTATATCAGTCGTGTATCATCACAAGCAAGAGATGACAAGAAAATATTATCGTTGTGTCAGTGAGTCCAACAAATGAAGAGTCGATTTATGCTTACATGGCATCTCAAGAAAAAACAGACAACAATATATAAAGATAGCTAAGAGAGAAACGAAGGGAAAAGAGTGCATATAAATTGTAAGAAACAGCAGAACGTTAGCCAACTTAAGCAAATAATGCAATACTGTTTTATCAAATAAAATTCAACACAAAAGCTAAGAGAGTTCAGGGATTCTCTCTCTCTCTCTCTCTCTCTCTCTCTCTCTCTCTCTCT
>JAQGAW010003037.1:0-13474 GCA_034698025.1 Phthiracarus crinitus | reverse complement strand
TAATTTTTGTTGGAGTTGTTGTGGAGTTGGTGTGATTTCTTAATGGAGTTGGTTGGAGTTGGAGCAAATATTTCTGTTAATTTCGATCTCTAGTTAAGACTTGGCGTACCTCATTAGCATATCTTTAAACGATACCTTCCAGAGGTTTGTAAATTTTTAAACCACACCAAACAGCCAAAATAAGTTATCAAACGGCAACCGTAACATAAAAAACGCGGTTTAAAAAGTAAAATATTTTAGAAGTCAAAAAATCTTTATTAAATTCCTTATAATAACAAAATGAGTTTAATTTTTTAAAATAATTTTATCTTAAATAAATATGACCATTATTTAAATAAAATTTTGTTATAATTTCTAATTTAATTAAATAAGTTAATATAGTTTGAAATTTGAATAAATGTAAAATTTACTACATTATAATTAATTGCATACATTCATTAAAAAAATTATACTTTTCCTTCGTTTGGAATATTTAATTTTTGGAAGAATTTTGTTAGCATAAACCGGAAATATACGAACCGTAACCGCACCGCAAATAAAAAGCGCTGCTTTAACCGCACCGACGGAAGCTATCCTGTTAAAATAAATATTATACAAGATATTAATTAGACTTGCTAACGGGCCCCGCGAGCCCGGAAACATTGGGTCGGGCTGGGCCGGGTTCGGGCTACACAGTAAATATTTCGGGCCGGGCTTTAATTTATAAATAAACAAAATTTAAAATATTTTATATTTTGACTATTAAATAAACTTATAGATTAGCTTATCTATATTTTAATATAAATAATTCTGCTAAAACGTGTTAAAGACTTAAAATAGGAAAGTTTAAATAATTGAACTACTTTAAATAAATTATTAATATAATATTTGTCGGGCTTTCAATTTGTCAAATTAACCGGGCTCGGGCCGGGCCTAACTCCAATCTTTCAGGCCTAAGTCGGGCTCGGGCCTGGAAATTTGAACAATTGGACACTCTAATATAAATTTAGTTAATTTATAAGCAAAGCATTAACAGACACGTACTTTTTACTATAACTTCAAACCAACCTTAATTGGAAACTTCGAAGCTTTTATGTAAAAAAAACCAAGACTGGTATCGGAAAATCTATATTCATTACATAACATCCCTCATAACATTTTACATATCACGCACGATTTCAAATAATTTAAATTAGAGCTCTATTCCTTAATAAAGTTTATTTATTGAATTCAAATATTTTTATTGAGCTTAAATGGTGGAAAAACATTAACATTCATTTAATACTTTATGTTGCATTATTACTATTGATATTATTTTCCCCGAAAGCTAATCTTAAAACCCATTTATAAAATGCAATAATTTGCTTAACTGGAGGTTTATTTATGACCAATAACTTGAAACTGTTTCTAAACTTGTCATTAATCCACCAATAGATAAATGGATTGATTGTGGCGCTGATAACAAAAGCAGCGTAAAATAAATACGAAGATCTTTTATTCTTCTGAACTGCGCCATAGTTTGGTGCGGTTAGTAATGCGCCCAAAATATTAATATAGAATGCAAAGTGAAACACAGCGAACACTACGACTACTGCCACAAACATTTTAATGAGCTTATAGTTTTCGATATAAGTCTGTCTATTACTATACGAGTCGATGCTTGTTATTGAAGTGTTTTTAAGTTTCCACATTTGGTAACAAATTCGTGCATAATTATAACTAGTGATCGAAAGTGGTAACAGGTATTGTAACAGAAATCTACTGCTAAACGTATATAAACCAAAATTATCGTAATTAAATAGCGTTGCATTTATTAACCAATAGTTAATGTGAACGCATTCCATACTTATTGTGCTATAATTGAATGTATATATATTAAAGCTTACCATAGACGGTAACGAAAGAATGAATGACAATAACCATATTATTGACAGCAATGTTTTCGATGACATTCTGTTGAATGGATTCACGAACGTATCGATATATAACAAGTGGTAATAGCGATCCACACTTAGCGCTGTCATTGTGATTGAATGCGCGTATGACGTAATCGCGTTTAAATAGTTGGCCACTGATTGTATGAATTGTGCGATACGTATGTCGCGAGCGATTACAGTGGGTGTCACTGCAAGAAATGGCACAACAAAGCCGAATATGAAAAAAATATCGGAAACAGCAATATTTCCTAAAAGCAGTTTATATCGTTGTTTTCGGTTTTGTTTGTTGAAAAATATCAAACACGTGTATATGTTTGAAATTAATGTAAGCACTACTGCCAACTCCACTATTATTAGAAATACAAAAAATAATGTGTCGTACATTTTAGCTTTCGATTAAAATAATATATATATTATTATATGTAAAAATAAGTCTTGAAAGTTATTTTATTATTTATTTGACACGTTTTATTCATCAAACTAATAAAGTCAATGACCACATAATATTATCAAATATCCTTTCAATGATAATGATTATAATAGAAACGATTAAAGGGTTAGGTAAATAATATATTTACGAAAGTAATTATTTAACTTGACTTTTATATCACTTTATGTAATATTTATTTTGTTAATGCCGTAATTCTCAAATATTACTTTGCTTTGCATAGAAATAAAATAAGTTTACTTACAATCAAATTTTGAAACGTCTTGATTATGCAAAATTTATATCTATTAAACATCTCTCATAAGGAAGCAAAACATTGTTTCTTTTTCTGACTAAATTATGTTACATTCTAGAGTTTTGTTTAATATACAGGCCCGGGCCCTGGCCGAGCCCGGCAGATCTATGTCTGGCTCAAGCCCGAATCTTGAATAAAATATAAAGGCTGGCTCGATCAGTCCCGATTAAAATAAATAACAAATTTTTAGTCAAATTTTATTTTATTTTTATCTTCATAAATTTATATGAACGTATATACTATAGTTTATCAACTTTTAATGAAAATGTAATTGTTTTTAATATAAGAAAAATGTAATACTTGTTTAATTTTTCCAATTATGTTCACATTAAAAATTGATCAGAGAAAAAAAGACAAAAAGTTTTTGAAATATTAAAGCCCGGTCCGGAAGTTTTTTTAGGCCAGTTCTCTGGCAGGCCAGGTAACATATGCCGGGGCAAGCTGGGCCTTGCTAATCGGGGTACCGTTTGCAAGTATATTAATTATATACAAATTTTTACTGTAATTTGAAATAAAGTGAACTATATGTTGTATTATATAAAGTTATAAATTTTTGATTTTCAAATTACTTTAAATTTTTAAAAATTAAATATTCAAAAATCTTGCATTTAATTAGCTATAAAAATTTGTCTATTTGTACAATTAATTTCAGTTTCTTGTATTTTTATTGAATTTCTTCCTAAATTTTCAGATTGATTTGTTCCATATGTGCCATTATTTCTATCTCTACCGCCACTGAATCTGCTGAATCCATTTCTTCTATGATTAACAACATAATTCTGATCATCGGTGATATTATTGTAGTTTCTGTTCAATTTTAGATTTCCTGTGTTGAGAACTATTGATTGTTCTTTTGCTAAAGAAACAGTTTATAAAAATAAAATTAAAATATTTTATTTATTTTATTAGCCATAACTCATATAAAAACCAATAAATTTTACATAAAATTTATCTAAACCAATATAAATATAATTTATTAAAAAAATATTCATTTATTTATAGTTCTGAATGAATACCTCAATTAATTTTTTTGGGTAAAATAATAGAATCGATAAATCAATTTCATAGAAAATAGTTTATAGCGTATATTCATGTAATTTTTATTAAGTCAATAGTATATATTGCATGTGAGTTTTGTTTAAAACTATCACATGTATAGTTTATTTATTGAATATCATAAAACCTATGCTTATATTTCTATAATAAATTTAAGATAATAATTAAATATAATAATACGTTAAAAATAGATTTAAACAAAATCAGTTGCAATTTTGTCAAAGAACTAAGAAAGAAAGTTTTAAGTTTTTAAATTTAATTTACGTTTAATAAATTTTAAAAAGTTGCTGAAACATGCAAAAAATCGATACAAGTAAACCATTGCCGGCATATATGATCATAGAAAATGCTGGCAATCACTTCTATGAGATAGGATTGTGGCAGTTTATGATTGGAAATGCTAAAAGAAGTCGATTTTATTCTAATCCTATTCTAACACTAATTGGTGTTATAATACTATTATTTCGATCATTCATTTCTTTTTTAATTAAACAGAGAATAAAGATTTTTTTATTCAAATTAGAGACTCTTCTTACTTTTTAAATATACGCTATCATTGTAACATAATTATTATATTATATTCAATTATGGCAATTATAACTCAAGATATACCTTACTGGAATTACAAATATGGTATTTATCCGTCTTATATGAATGTGTTTGAAATGATGGCTGGATTTATTTCACCGAAATAGGTTGGTCTCAATAATCAGGAAAATATTCTAAAACTTTTGAATAAATCACGATTTTTGTTCAACTTTATTGGCTTTAATTCTACTTATATATCAAAAATAATTGCTTTTAGTGTTTATATGATACCTTTATCTACGAATTGTTCTTTAGGACAAATAATTTTATATGCATTTCCATGGAGTTTACTATATGCTTAAAGCGGTATTTGTTATATAAGTTATATGGTTTTGCAAATCACTTATTGTTACTTGATTTGCTATTATTTAAAATTAAAAATTGGGGAAATTATTTGCAATATCGATATTAAAATTAAACTTGTTTGTCAAAAATCGATTATATTAAACAACAAAATAATTCTACAGCATATTAATTCAATGCAATTACTTTATAATGAAATCAAGAATTATAATGATAATTATTGTGCAAAATTTGCGTTTTGGGTCTATTTTTTAATACCGACAATTATTTGTCTAATACTGTATACTTTATTGCAATTATTTGCAATATCGATATTAAAATTAAACAATCGGTTGTTGTAAATGATAAAAATTTTCTACAGCTTATTAATACAATTCAAGCAGTTTTCAATGAAATCAAGACTTGTAATAATAATTATTGGGCAAAATTTTCTTTTTGGCTCTATTTGTTATTATCCGCTATAATCTGTCTTATGCTTTATAGCGTATTGTTTGGTGTCATGACATCATATCTTCGATTAATATTTATATACGCAACGGTTTTATTCTTTTTAATATTAATTTATTTCATGAATACTGCTTCATAATTGCCTATCCAAACTGACAAGTTTTATGCATTGGTTTTGAAATTATATTTGCATAATATTAAACGAAGGATTAACATAAAAATGATGTTAAAATTAATAAATTTAATATAAATAATAAATGTAAAAAACTGATTTAATTTTGTATAGTATACTAGATACGAATTGCGTATCCGGATGTTCCGGTCTGAGTACTGTTGTATGGCATGTATTAGTTTGTTAGAGGAAGTGCCCTCAGGTTAAAAAGGGTGCATAAATTTTTAAAAAACTAAGTTTTTTAGGAATGTGTTTGTGTGTGTGTTTGTGCTGTTGTTGTGTTGCCTGTTGTTGTGTACTATTGTGCTCTTTTGGATAAAACATTGTTTTCAAAAAAAAGTAAGTTATTTTTTAATATTTATTTTACCCGACAATTGGGTACAGAATCGTAGTTAGATTTAGTTTTTAAAAAGTAGTCTATGCGTCAGTTTGTTTGTTTTGCTAACAGTTTTTTATATGATTCGATACGATGTGATGTGATTGTGCTTTAGGTTGCGTTGTGTTGTGCACACCAAATGTTAGCCTCGATATGAATGAGCGATACGTTCGCAAGTGAAATATTTCGGCGTTTTTTTCGTAAAGATATATTATTTTGTATAATAGTTTTTTTTGAAAAAAAATAAGTATAAAGTATTTGATAGTAAACTTCTTTTACCACTAAAGCTCCTTTGAAAATGTACTCACGCTCTCTGAGCAAACAAGACATTTGATGAGAGTGAGTGTCGCCCAAAATAATTATGTTTGTTCAGACAGCGCGAGAAAACTTTACTAAAATTAAAAATTATTTTTGATGATTCGCTTTTAAAATTTTAGCTCAACTTCCTGTCAACAATTCAAACAATTCAAAACCGAAAGCTTAATTTAGAAGAAGTATGCGATAGTTTGAAATGTTCGTGTATTAGTCGTTTTAAAGGGAAAATATTTGTACGACAATCGCACTGTAAACTGTAAGAGAGCATACTGTAGAGCGTACTGTACTGTACTGTAGTTTATTATTATTACTGTTGTCGTGCATTAAGCACTAATACTGTTCCAATTCGTCAAAATGACTGTTCCCCGAAATTCATCCCTTCATCTTCGTCTCTCTGTTGCATAAAAACTGTAATGAACCAAAAGTATAGAACCAGAACCGAATAACGTGAGCGAACGACGGATTATTTTAGTTAGAGTTAGGTCTGTGTTGCACTAGTATTGCGTGCTATATATGAGTTTATATTCCTCTCTATGCCTCAGGAGAATATCTCAAATTTGTGAGACACACAGTGAAATACCCCCTTATAATACTCCGTCTCTAACCTCTTATACGAATTGTTGTGTAAGATGAAGCCCACGTAAGGGATTCATGCCATTATAAAAGATTGATGTTATATAAACAATCATTTTCACTACTAGTATAATGTTTCGTGTCATATGTTGACATTACTTCTGCTAAGATTAACATTCGCTGCTCATAAGGCTTAAGTCATGACATACACTAACGCCGGATTAAATAGATAATTGTTTTCAAGTTTTTGTCAGGTGTCTCAAGCATTTCGTAGCGCTTCACCACAAACGCGAAAATAATAAATGATTAAAACGATTTCGCGATTTTTTTACTCAATTATGAATATGTTTACACAATGCGTTCACCTTTTTGTTTAACTACAGTATATGGTAGTCTGCCGTTGCGTTGTTGTCTCGAGAGTTTTTTACACTTTAAAACAATATATGCGCTAAAATATTTTTTTGTTTCGTTTTCTCCCAAATCAACGTAAACAAGTTTCCTCTCTTTTATTCTCGTTTATTCGTTCGTTTTTTTACGACTGAAGTGTTGCAATATAAGTTTTTTTAACTATCATTTTACTCATTTACAGTTTTGCTCATTCATTTGCAGAGCAATAATAGTCGCTGACTGTTAAGCATATATTATTTTAGCTGAAATTATACTTTTAAAACTGTGTTTTATTGACTACTCATAAATAAGACGACGATGAGAGGAGAGGTCGTAAAAGAGCTTTGCAAACCTAATATTATTCCGTATTATTATCAATGCATGCGTTTCTTTCTTCGTTAGTTTTCTTCGTTTTTTTTTCGTTTCGTTTAAACTGAAAATAAAAGTTTTTAGTTGTTTTTAGGGCTAAAATAAAATGAGCAATAAAATCGTGATATTTCAATACTAGTAGTAAAACGAAGTAAAAAATGTTCGGTTTTTATTATGATTTGATTATTATAATATTTAATAACGCGAGAACTATTTATTCGATTTACCTAAAAACTACTCTATTTCTGCGCGTTAAAAGTTATCGTTAAACAATTCCGTAGAAAAGCACTAAATTATTTTTTTCTATTATAGCAGAAAGTTTTTTACGCGTTATCCGTAAAATAACTAAACATGAAAAGTTTTGGTTGCGCTGTAATAAAAGCGTTATAAGAGGCCGCCCTTTACGCTATACTCGTGTTATGCTGTGGTAACGCTAGCATTACAATTGTCGGCGCAGCGCATCAGTTTCATTCGCCACAACGTATGCGATGAAGAAACAACCAAAACGTGTGTTCAATCGTATCGCTGTTTAGTAAACCTCTAGTCGAGTCCGCAACAGTATGTAAGGAGAACTGAGTTCTGGAGAAAGAAACGATTTTATTATACATTTGAAATTGTTTGGGCGAACGGAAACAGTGTTCGCATATGTGTTGTTCACTCGTTTGATTTTATATGTTTCTTAAACGCTCAGAAATTTGTTTATTACGGCAATAAGCGAAATGAAAGTATGAAAGTGGGAAAACTGCTGGCACTGGCTCTCAGTGGAGGCACACAACAGCCATAAATGCGAAGTCTATATCTCAATCTATTTTGTTTTTGAGGCCAAACAAAGGTGCGAACACCAAATCATCCACTCTTGACTTATTGCCTGACGATAGCGGCAATACTACTCACTAGAAAATTGAACATTTTTTTGCGCTCTCAAGAGTTTTATGCCACGGTTTTCGAGTGGCAAACACAATCTTTTCAAAAATCCAACCTTTTCATGACATTAAGTGATTAAGTGGACTCTTATATACTGTACAGTATATACACACTGACTCTAGCGTATAGCGTTATCATTTAAAAATATCATAAATCTCGTTAAAAACTTTTTTCCAACTTTAAACTCTAAATGTGTTTGCATCGCATTTGTTGCCACCACTTCTACAGATACTTCTTCTCCAAGTTTGCCAAATTTTAAGGTAAGTTTATTCCATTGTTTTTATCGTTTAGATTTTCGGCGATTACGCCGTTTGATGAGTTACGCAATAAAATTCAAGTATAATTTTATTCGAGAATTTTATAATAATTTCACTGTCATTTCGCCGAACCATTTTCGCCTTAAAACGAAAATAGCGTTAAAATGGGAAAATTATTTCGAAAATTTTTTAAGATCTTCTCTCCCATTTAATTATCGCTGTTTTATTATGTCATTGGCGTTTTTTGATTGCTCAAAATTTTTTATGCTGTCATTTGCTCGTAATCTAAAACTATTTTTTTATCGCCGAAACTATTTTTTGAATACTAGACGATCCCCTTTTATAAATAGTCATTAATTCCAAATTAATAGGTTTTCTATTACAGCGTTTTTTTAAAAAGAAAAACAAAATAAACTCGTGTCGAGAAGTATTCCCACTATTTTCGAGAACCTAAAAAAATAGTATTTAGATTCTTATGATTTGTTCTTACAAACACTCCTTTATTGTAAATATTATGTTTTATTAGTTTTATAAGTTATGAGTACAAGTTATGTGTGCTTTTTTAATAAATTGTCTTTTAAAATGTTTGTCTAACTTGTCACTACATTTTCGATCGTTTTAAGTGTTAAGTTTACTGTGCAATAAATTGATTTTTATTCGAGATAACCATAACCAGCATTTTAAGTACATATAAGATCATTTTAAATCCTAAAAATTAATGCAGTGTACGCTATATTACCGTATGTTACTGTACGTATATAAGTATTAGAAGAAAAACAACTCTTATATAAACAATTCGATGTCAAATTTATCATTCTTTGTGTTTTTGTGCGCTTGACGTTAGTTCACGCTAACCGAGTAAAGTCGTGCGAACCGCAGACGAAAACACATCAGATTTGCAGGCAAATATATTTTTATAATCCTCTTTTTAAAATTCTCATTGTTATGACAAAAAAGGATCACTGATAAGATTTTATTGGCAATTTCATGACACCATATCAACTCTTAATGAAATCTGAGTTTTCTCCAAAATAAGAAAAAAATATGAGAACTCGAGCTGATCTTTTCCGCTGCACACTTGTAACCCAATCTTAAATAACTTAATTATTTTATATTGGGTTAAGTTGTTTAGACTCAATTTTTTTATGTCTGAGATGTTATGATATATACACGCAGAATATAACCAAAAAATCCCTTAAGACTCTTATATGTTTTCAGTGAGTATCTTATTAACGAACTGTGTTTTTGCAGGAGCTGTTCGTTATTCATGTTTAATATCACAGTACAGTATATGTATTTTTTCATTTTGACATATAATAATACAATATTTTGTGGAATAAAATAATGGTAGTTTATCTTTTTTTTTGCTTCCAGAAACTATAAATAAATTCTATTGTAGAAAATTGATTAAAATTCTAGTTAAGTAAACTCTCTTAAGATTTAAGTTCCAGAATAATAGTTTTGGCCACAAAATTTATTTTTTACATTTTCATTTAATGTAAGAGTAGCTGCACTCTTATCTGACTTTTTGCGGTATATTTTCTTAGCGAAACATTTCTATATATAGTAAGCGTATATATATGTAGAAATATATATATTGGTAGGCCTCAGGTGCGGTTTGGCATCAATGAATACTTATATTGTCTCTCAATGGTCTCTTCTCTACGTTTCTCTTGTCGCTCTCTCGCGCTATATTTCTTTCTAACGCAATAGTGGTCGATATAAGCATTGGACCATCGAAAACAGTGGCAGCGAAATCTTTAACATGAATCGAAAGTAGCGCTATATCTATACTGTATATATAAAGTAAATGTTGACAATAATTGATTTTATTCTTGTTTGCTGATATATCAGTGAGACATTTATTAGATTTAAGTTGTTTTAATTCAAACGCTAAACCAATTTTTGCTGATATTTCTTATGTATTTATTCGTACTCTTAATCTCGAGTTGAGTTTCAATTTCCTGATATTTTTAGGCAAATAAAAACCGATCCAACAATTATGAATATTATCTGTTTGGCATGTAAATGCTTTTTTAATAATTCATTTATTCAATACTAATAAAAACCGCTTCAGCGATACTTTTTTTCTTTTTTTACATACACTAAATAAAGATAAAGCAAATTAATATATTTTTTATTTGAAATCGCATGACTGTGTATGCCATACAGATATTTATAAACATCTATCACAGCGAGATTTCGTGATTATTCCGCTGACTCGCGAACCATTTAAAAAATAGTGAAACGAATTATTATGATATTTAATTAATGCATTAAAATGTTATTATACGGAATTCTTTTCGATCGTTTATTAAAACGTCAATTACAGCATAACTTTTGTATTAGTATTACTATTCTGATAGTTTAATAGAATTCCCGTCAAAAAACTAAACTGGAAAAACATATCTTCTCTCGTTTTGATATTACATTAGATATTTCTACTCAATAAAGCAGTTAATTTATTTGCAAATTAACATCACATCCACATAACAAATCACTAAATATAGGAGAAAAGCATTTAAATTGAGATTTTAAAAAATCTTTACTACATTTCGTTGCGTAAACGCTTTAATGTTGTCGTTCTTGTTTCGCAAATCTATAAAAATGGAAATTAGAGAGATTTGGCAAATAACGTCAAACACAACAAACAACAACAACACAAAAGTGTGAGATAAAAAAGTTGAGCGCAAACAAAAACATTCCTTCATCCGAAATCGCTGTGTTGAGCATTGGTATTCTTCAATCTGTATCATCAAAATGATGGAAGTTTATCTTGTCGTGTTGTGTTGACGCCAAAAAATACCAAAATCTGGTAAATAGGAATCGAGGACTAAAAAAATAATTTACGAAAGAGACTGAAGCTCTCAAACTTAGCGAAGAGAGTGAGAGACGCATCCATTCATCTCCAATAAAATCCTATTCCGCAGTTTTTTCTGCAGACGCGAAAATTTATCTTTTACTGTGTGGCTCTTTTGTTGATAGACCTATTCTTCTCATTTAAGACCATAATCCTCAGAGCCTGCTGCGCAATATTTGCCCAATATTTCCAGTGTTTAGTAGCATTAGTTTGGCCATTCTATAAATGAGAACGAGTAACAAATACAGACCTAAAAAAGAGAGCCGCGAAACGAAATTGTAGCATCTGTGCCCATATCATGCTGTGGTCCCCATTTTAATACACGTGTGATACATGACATGCCATTATGTCATTTAAATAAAACCTTTAATTTCCCATTCAGAGTGATGCCACTCTTCTCGTTTCTATTTAGCGGCTCAGCACTAACTAAGCTTAATATGCACTTTTTTCTGTTCAGCGTGTACTGCACAAAACCCATTCAAAAAATTTTTATATTACTTATATTTTTTATTATATTGCTTATATAATAGCCATAAAAATATGCCCAGGCGTACAGTATAACCTTATTTTTAAAACCATTCTTGTATTTTATGGGCATTTGTTATACTGTATTCCAAAGTTAATAATAATAACTATGCGTTTGCACTATATTTAAACTATCTATTATTATAGTTTTTCAATAATACCGCATTAAAAGTTTTTTGGTTAATACTTTGCCTCATGAAGATCTTTTTTAGAGAAAAAGAATAGTTAATGCAAATAATACTCCACTGCTGTATAATTTTTGCATAAAAATGATAAATTTTAAAGGCATTTAATGCCTAATTTTTTTTGCTCATTTTAATGGAAAAATATGCGAATAAAAAAGCGGCTCAAAAATATTTTCGTTATTTTATGGCACAGGTGAATATAAAATTCGCGAATTACTTACATGATAAAAAAACAATAGAGAAATAATACTATACCTGGTATTCACGTAAATAAATAGAATCGATGAGCAAGTGTTTAAAGATATATCATGTGTAAGCAGAGTATAAATTGATGTCATTTATTACACAATAGTGCGTCTGTTGGCAGAAGTACTTGCGTTAATCTTAAGGATTGGGGGTTTCGCGTAAATAAATGCGATTAGAATTATTTGCCACATAATTTGATTATACTATGAGGTGCTATAAAAGCAATTAGAGATATGAGTGCGCGATATAAGAGATTGTTGTCTGTGCAGTCATCGAATAATGTGATTATTGTCTGATTGTAGCGTTATGTCCGCTTATGCTTATGCGATACACGTTTCAATCTCAATATCTCAATATCTTGCTTGCAATTTGTAATGGTTTAGTTAGAGTTGTGTTGTGTGTGACGACGAATTTGCATCTGTTTAACATATGCAGTCATACACAGACACAGATTCTACAGACACGCAGCAATACAATAACACAACTAAACGTCTTGTTTTACTTAATGAAGGATTTGAGGATCAACTGTAACTGCGAGTACGTATGATTGCAGCGTTTGCTGTTTAACGCCGTTGAGGACGCAATTGGTTCGCTGTTTAGGCAACACTTCAATTTTGTCTTAATTACTCATTGAAAGAGCGATCGCACTTCCGTTCCCTCTCTTAACTGTCAGCCCAAACCAATACACATTGTCATTATTTTCTTTACTAATACCGTAAATAAATGGATTTAACTGGACTTTTAGTGGACTATAATTATAAATAGAATAAAAGCATGACAATCAATGTGTTTTCTATAGAGTTTTAGCTGTTTTGGCCATATGTTTGGTTCTCATAATATATACAAAAGAAGTGTAATAACTTTTGGGATAAAATCGATAATAAAACGTCTAATTGCTGTATTGAAGCATTGACCAGATTTTGTTTATAGCTAAACATTTTGCGAACCGAACGCACACATACACACAGCTCTAAAATGTATTTAAATGAGCCTATAGTTTAATTATACAAAATTTTATAGTACTGTACACTATTTTGCTTTTAGTTTAGTTTAGCTAAAAATAGTCTCACGCTGTGCTATCTTTAAACGCACCACTTTTATGGGCAATAATTATGATTGTTTTAACTATACTTGACTCGAACTGTATGTGTCTTTACACTAAATTGGTGAATGTATGCATTTCTATAGCAATATATCGTCAAATGCTAATTTGTCACTATCTGTGTGTTTCT
>JAQGAW010003036.1:0-13474 GCA_034698025.1 Phthiracarus crinitus | reverse complement strand
AAAGAAAGAAATAAAGTTTAGTAATAATGACAGCAACAAAATCTTATAGTTGTGGTGATATTATATTAAATTGTGAACCAATAGCACATGTTATCGATGAAACACAAAAATCAATTCGTTGTGATTATTGTCTTGAATCAAAACTGAAATTATTTTTATGTTCAAAATGTAAATCAATGTATTATTGTGGAAAACAATGTCAAAAAAATGATTGGTATTATCATAAAAATGAATGTTTAATTTATTTAAAATATTATCATTTAATAAATAATGATTATTTAACGCGATTATTAATTAGATTATGGATTTTAATTGATAAAAATGATAAAACAATTATTGATAAAAAATTTCAATTACATAATGGTTTATATCGTTCATTATTTCAAATGGAATCACATCAACAACAACTTAAACAAGATTTAACGCGTATTAACCAATTCAATGAAATATGCAATAAATTCAATTTATGTCAAATTAAATTTTCCAAATATCACGTGTTTCTTATGTATGGTTTTATAATAATAAATGCTTTTAGTATTTATGACATCGATATGAATGAATCAAATCAATTATTTATTGTTGAAACCGGACATGCATTATATCCTTCCGGTGGTTATTATAACCATTCGTGTTCACCAAATGCTTGCTCTGTTTATAATAGTTTTCATTTACAGATCAGAGCTATTAAACCAATAAATATTGGACAAGAAATATTTATTCATTATATTTTACTTGATTTACCAAAAAATGAAAGAAAATCAAAACTTAAATCTCATTACTATTTTGATTGTTTATGTATTAAATGCTTAACCGATGATAATATTATTAATTATAAAAGATATAATCAATTAAAACAACATTTACAACAAATTATTATTTCCAATACTAATGGTAATCAATCTTAAATTATTTATTTTTTATTTAAATATATTTACTTAAAAGTTTTATATTAAACAATAGAAGTCATAATTCAATTTAAAATTTTTTTTGTGAATTATAATAAAACAAAATAAATTAAATTAAATTCAATTTAAAAAATACAATTTAGGCATTGCTGATGTAGAAGTAAAATGTGATGATTGGTCAGCAGTTTTTGATGAATTAATTTTATTGGCCGAACAAATATATGGTTCATATCATCCAGATTTAACAACATTGATGATGGCTATTTGTGTTCACAAATTAAATTATAAACAAATTAAATATTCATTAAAAAATAATGATAAAATATTTTTAGATAAACTAGAAAATAATATTAAAATAGTTTTCGGAGAAAATCACAAAATATATAAACTTTTTTGTGAAAACAAATCATTTTTATATAATTGTTGTAATAATTAATGAAATAAAATAAATAAATAATAGTAATTGTCATTAGATTTCGCTCGGAATTCATTTGTAAACCCGTTTATATATATACTAGTGTTCACAATCCGTTTTGGGTCTTTAATTGGACCGATTTTACATTCAGATATCTTATTCTAGTTTATTTTATATTAATTAATCCATTTATAGCAATTTGTTTTGGTTAGTTTTTCCTAATTAAACTTATATTCGCAAAATGTCTCAATAAATGTGTTTTAAATAAAGAAACATTAATAAGCTGTAACAGCAATACGTATGTTATAAGATAAAAATGTTTACAAAAACCCAATTTTTTATTTTAAAATTTTTTAGTTTTGTTTTTATTTACAATAATCATAATATACAGGGTCTACAAAATATTGAATCGAACAATTTTAAAGCTTTATAAAATTTTTATTAATGAATAAATTTAATTATTTTTTTCGATATGTCCACCCTTATTATAATATATTTGTCGACATCTCTTCGGCCATGCCTTAAGGGCTTTATTTATTAAATTTTGGGGGATTTTTCGATATTCGTCCTTTAAAACTTTTTTAAGACCATTTATTGTTTTTATTTTGTGTAACTTCATTCTATGTTTAAGGTAACCCCATAGAAAAAAATCACATGGAGCCGCATCAGGACTGTTAGGCATCCATTGTAGGGGTGATATAATAGGAATTTTATTATTCCTCAAGTACTCCATTGTTTTTTTTGAGCCGTGGGAAGGAGCGGAGTCTTGTTGAAATGAGACACAGTCACTTCGCTTTTGGTCACGACTAATATATTGAATTTTAGTTTGACGGTCACAGTCGCTTATCTGAACCATGCCTCATCTGTTGTGATTACTTTCTTCCATCTGTTGTCACGAAGAAGTAGGTATAGAGGCCATGATCTGCGGTACCGTTTTTCACACATTATTGGCGTTAACATGTGTCCTTTGGGCTTTGTGACCATCCGATATCCCAAATTTTTCTTCAGTTGGTACGACACAACTTGCTGGCTAACTCCTAAACGATTTCCCATTGTTAATTGTGTTGGTGGATTAGGGTTTTTCACCATAACACGGAGACTGTTTTTTTGCTTTTTAGAAAGCAAACTTTTGCGACCACATTTAGCTGGTTTATTGTCGATATTTTTGTCGTTTTCTTTTTGATTTTTAATTCTAGATAATAGGTTTTTATTAACACTAATTTTTTTCTTTTTAAAATAATTAATTATTACACTAAATGACCACTTAAGTTCTAAAAAACTTTTAATTTGGCCAATTAACTTCGGGTCAGTTCTACTGAACACCATAGTTGTTTACCTATTAATTTACATATATTCTGAAAGAGGGCATTATTATCTACAAAATGATATATTATATGCAGTAAAATATTCTATTTATTTATAAAAATTTCGCTGTTAAAATTGTTCGATTCAATATTTTGTAGACCCTGTAGTTTGAAAATACATTGAAATATAAGGTATTAAGTAATGCAATGTTAGTAATCGTATAGTAATCAATATTAGTCATTCACGTGTTCAATAATTCGTATTGATTATGTTAAGTCACGTTTACAGTAAAGTGTTTTGTATGGCAAATGTTATCGTTTCTATGCTTACTTTCTGCCGGTTTAGTATATAATTCGATAACGTAAACGCTCGTCACTTATGGAAAGCCTGCTTCCGAAGTATATTGTGGTTCTTAAGTTAAGCTTACCACACACCACTATCGATAACCTAATACCTTCGATACACTACATTTACATCTACATATTTGCAACATTTACAACTTTTTAAAAAGAATAAATAAGAATTATTATTTGTGATTTGATTTTACAGATTGTTTTCAGATTAACAAATATTTAAATTCTCAAAGGCTAGCATATCCTTTTATTTAATATTCATTTGTGTCAAGGAAACATTTTTCTTACGACATTAGGGTATGATTACAAAAAAAGTCTGAGAACCACTGCAGTACTGTACAGTGACGGTTATTTTCAGCAGGACACCCCGCCCGCTCACATTCCAGCTACCCATTTAGAAACATTTTTTGGACAGAATAATTTCTAAAAGCAATAGTTTTTTACAAACAGAAATTGATTAGCCCGTTCACTCGATTTAACAAGCCCTGATTTTTCTTTGGGGATATCTTAAAAATAAAGTTTATTCCCCACATTATCTCGAGTCATTAAAAATTAATATTGAAAAAAATTAAAAATATTAATAAAGAAACATTAATAAAAATATCGGAAAAAAATATGAAAAAGTGGGTTAAGTTATGTTTGAAAATAATCATTTTCAACATTTAATATAATATTATTTTAAACACTATTGTAATAAAAAAAATTGTAAATATAGTATGCATTATTAGGATTCAAAGATTCAATAAAATATTTTCACTACAAGAAACAGAGTCTAAAATCAAGTGGAATCACATGTATTGTATATCATAGTTACCCAGAGGGAGTGCTTGCCCAGGGTTGACCCCCCCCTAGAATTTTGGAAAAGTTCCCACCCTCATGAAAAATAGAGAATTGTAAAAGTTGTCGTTTAAATCCGATGAGTTTTGACTCCCCCCCCCCCCTAAAAAATTGAGATTTTATGGATCTGACCCCCCCCTAGTTGTTTGAGTCTGGGTAACTATGATTGTATAGTTAAGCAGTTTAGAAGTATTAGAATAAATAATTATTATTTAGTTATAAATAAATTTATAAATTTTTTCAATTATTATTCCAATATTTGCATTTATAATTTTAACGATAAATCGGATATGCGGTAAAAATTAAAAAACCTGACCAAATCGATCACTAACCAAACTAAACCAAACCTAACAAAACACGCATATTTTAACCAAACAAACAGTTTTTATTTTATAACGTTTTTATTGATTAGTACTGTTAAGGATGTAAAGTTGTATTGTTAGCACTTTTAAATAAATACTTTTCACAACAATACTTACTCTATAACTGTCACGAGGTTTTATAAACTATAATTTGGTTTGAATTATTAAATTGAATTACATTCGCATAAAACTTATTAAACAAAGGATTCAATGAATAATTAGTTCTTTGAATAAACAGTGAATAAGTGTTAAACTATTTTATAATTAATTTTAATTATTGTGTAAAACATCTGCGCGTGAGAGACAAATGGATAGATGTATAGATTATGTGAAAAAAGTTTAGAAAAAAGTTTTAAAAATAGAAAATATTTGTCTAATATAAGTGTGCGCGTGATTATAATCATAAATTGTTAGAAACACTTACACTTTGTTAACACAATCATTATTTAGAACTGAAATAAAGTGAAAAAGTTCTTAAACTTTAAAAGTTTAACAATGAATAGAAGACAAAGTATTTCCGAACAGTTTAGCGAAGGAAAAGCTGTTCAAAGTCTTATAATGAATTATGTCGTCATTATATTATTATTATTAGTTTTATGGGCTTTATATATACAGGTATTTATATTATTATTTGTATTGTTATTATAAAAGTGTGTCAAAATCATTAATTAAACTATTAATTATATTCAAATGTATTTTAAATCATAATTTTAGGGATCATTAATATAATAAAATATACTGACTTTATATGTATTGTATAATTAAATATTTAATATTATTCGTATTCGTCTAATAAACTCCATAATTATAAAATAACCCTTAAATGTAAACTTATTTTATAATATATTTCAAATAAATTATTTAAGTTTTGTTTAATAACTTTTATATAAAATTAATTTCTATTAAACTATTAATATATATATATAGTGTTATGTGATATATGTATAATATATAAGTTATATATATTTGCTTACATTTGCGCATTTGATCATTGATTTTGATGAACACATGAATCGTTTGCCAAAAAAACTGTTTCAAACCATTTCTAATGTTTTAAAGGTTTTGTGAAAAACATTTGTGAAAAATTGATTTTATTTTATTTATTCAGACAAAAGTTTTGTTTTTTAAAAAATAAATAGATTGTTATTTGTTATAATGAGAGGAACACGACGTCAAAGTATTTCGGAACAATTTTCTGAAGGAAAAGCAGCGCAAAGTCTTGTTATGAACTATGTTATCATCATTTTATTGCTTTTAATTTTATGGGTTCTTTATATGGGAGTAAGTTATATGTTATGTTTAATGTCAAACACGTGTCGCTTTATTATTGTTTTGCATTGTTTGTCCATTTTTTAGAATAACATTAGAACTTAACATAACTTAATATTCGCTTATAATTAAATGTAAGTGTAATATAATGTAATATACAGTTGTATCGCAATTTGCAATGCTTTGATCTATTATTAGCGCATACTTTTAAATGTGATATGCATTTGCCCTTCAATTATATATAGTTTTGACACACTTTTACGAAACAGTAGTTTATGTCTTACTCTCTCTCTAATAATTCTATGTCTTTCTCAATCATTCAGTCACCACTTCCTTCTATTAATACCACAAATTGATGTTTAATACAATCAATCAAATCATTTATTCATTCATTGAAATTCATTTGAAAAATACATCCAAAACTCTGTTATTATTAAATGGTATTTATTTATATTATTATTATTATTATGTTTTGTTTGACGAATAAAGTATACATGTATTCATTCATATATTCGTATTCAGTGTCAGTGTCTCCCTCTATATTCGTCAAACAATTATTAATTAAAATATCATTATTTTTAATATACTTTTCTATATTTTTAGGGAAATTTCGGATTAACGTAATCATGATTTAATCACGTGATATGATAACAATGACGTCAACAAATGAAAGATTAGTTTAAATCATATGAAAACAGAAAATGTGTTTAATTAAATTTAAAATTACAATTAAATTATAAATTCATTTAATATCACATAACAAATAGATTTAAATGTTAAATAAAATTAGAGTTTATTACTTTATAGACAGACAGACAGACATATATGTTCTTATTGTCAAATATATAAGGAATAAGAAAAACTGAAATAATATTAAATAAATTATTGTTTTTAATATATTTCTCATTGAATTTTGTTTTCTTTTCAATAATAGTGTAATGAATACTTTTCGCTTTACGCATGCGTACAACCATTACGTTTTAACTGTTTCCAACCGAAAACTATTTTTTGAATTTATTTTATTTTTCGTTTTATTATAAATTACTTTTTAAAATAATAAGTTTTATTTAAAAAATATAATAATTTTTACAAAAAAAGTAATGATGTTATTGTATATAATGTTATATATAATACTGTATTGTATGCGTTGATAGCCTGAAGGCATTTCTCAAACAAAAAGTGTTATAAATTAAACATAACATAACAACAATAGTCGCGCGCATAGTAACGTATTGTTACAAAGCATTAGTGCAACCATTACTACACATACAAAGTTTTAATGATATCTTTGAGACAGCAATCATTCCTAACTTATCATTAGAACAGTTCGCTTGAATCTCGAATCGCGGTTCGCGAACATCAGTGATAACGACACGCGCTTTTTGCCATTGACCTGATTTGTTGGATGACAACCAAACCTCATCCTTGAAACGATCTTCTTGTACAATGGCTATACTTGTGGCCGCTTCGCCATCCATGAAGTATTCCATAACGAATACCGCATGTCTTTTGCCCTCCAAATCGAATCTTTGTGTGACAAATCGAGCAGTATTTCCATCCGAAGTATAATTGCTAAGAATTAGCATTTTCTGTGTTTTGAAAGAGCCATCGGAATTGATGCCCACCTGATAGCAGCCATATTGAAATCCCTCCACATTTTCAATTCCACCGAAATTTCGACCAAAATCTATTTTATACATGATTTGTTTTAACGACAAAAATAGTTTAGTTTTAAATGAAAGCTTAAAACAGGTTTAAGTGTTATGTTATATGTGTTCAGTTATGTTATGACAACTCAAACCAAACCAGTTGTCCTTCAAAACTGTTTTTGTGTTTGTGTTTGTTGTGGTCAAACACGACTAACACTAGTAAGTAATTATCAAATTAAGTAATAATACATAAATGCTGAGAATATATACCAAAACTAATAAAACGTAACGAAACCAAACCTGTTATGAGCAAAACTTTTTTGAAAACTTTATTCAAATAAACGTTTGATTATTAAAAGTTTTTATTTCTAATTAAATGTTAATTAATTTATTTATTTATAAATGATTAAAAGAAGTTATAATTTGTGTTTCATTTCATTTTCATTTTCTATACATTAATATATAAACAAACATTAAGTTTATTACAAAATAAATAATAGATTATTCAATTATTATTATTATTATTGGAAAATAAAGTCTAAAGTATTCACTAATGATTAAAAACACGAATGAAAAATGAATGAATGAATGAACGAAGTATAAGGTGTCACAGATGTCAAACAACAATATTAATAAAGTCCGCGCGGATAACAATACGCAATGAATTGTTGTTTGAAATAATATTAAAAGGATTTCAATAGTAGTTATTAATGACAACAATCAATATAAAGGATGACAACTTGTAATAACGTTTGCGCGCATTTGTTTTTTCAAAATCATAAAACTGAAAACTTTATAACATTTTAAACTTAAGATTAAGTAAATTAATGATGATATACAAAATGATTATTGGAAATCACAACAATCAATAGGAAACTTCTTTGAAAATAAAAAAATTAATCACTTTCATTAAGCTATAGCTTTAAGATTTCAATTAAAAACAAGTTATAATAATGTATGAATTTCACCAAAAATGTTTTAATTGAAATTTTATTATGCAAATTTTAATGTTTGAATCAATTGAAAGCAGTTATAAAAGTTAAGATATTAAAAAAACATAAATATGGAGTCAATTGTTTGGTTTAAAAATGTTTTACTTTTGATTTATAGTGTATTATTTGATTGTATTAAATGAACTTACTTTGAAAGTATTGTTGTCATGTTAACCGTATTTGTTATGATTATTGAAATGAAATGTTTATTGAAATTCATTAAAGACTTATGTTTATGTGATTGTGTTGTCGTCGTTGTCGTTGTGTTAATGTATGGGTAATAAGTGTTCCAAATCTCAAAGACATTTAATATTGGATCAAATAAATCATTCATTTTGTGATTTAACATCAAATGTTAGAAATCGGAATAAATTTCGTTTAAATGATTTTGACGATAATATACTTTCAATGATATTCTCGTTTATGACATTAAATGATTTATTGATAATCGAAAGAGTTTGTAAACGATGGCAACTATTAATCAGTCAAATATATATTCAATCATCACGTGATATATCGTTATCATTAGGAGAACATTCTTTGAAATGTCACTGTAAATGTCAATATTGGATCAATTGGACACTACAACCATCGAGAAGTGTTCAAAGAGATACATGTGGTTATATTCTATATCCAAACACTTTATTAAAACATTTGTTTACAAAATTAATTTATTTGAAATGTTTGAATTTATCGCATTGTTTTATTGATAATCAATCATTAAATGTAAGCATAAATGTGTGAATGTTTTGCAGTGAAGTACTATTTCGAGAGTAAAACACAATAAGATTACACAATCTGTTTCCGTTTCAGATGATGTCATCGATTGGACAACATTTACAATGTTTACATTTATACGATATTAGACTTGAATCCGATAACAATCATAATATTGGAAGACAACAATGGAGATGTTTTACGAAACGTATTGGACAACAATTAACACATTTATCAATTGGAGGATTACAGTCATTGGACACCGAAGACATTAATATATTATTATCATATTGTAATGGTTTGGATGACATTTCTATAAGTAATGAAATTGATATCATATCGTATTTACAAATCATTCACAAAACAGTTAAACGCATTTATATTAATTGTGAACACGGATGTAATATTCAATGCATTCAATTGTTGTCAATACGACAATACGCCCACAAAGTCATTCATTTGGGTAAACAAACGCACGTGTACTCCACTCATTCACTCACTCTCTAATTGTATTGTTAGGTCGCGTCGATGTCGAACCAGATCTTATCGATTCCGTTATCTCAACAATTGGTTCCAATTTTACAAATCTTCGTAAATTATCATTAAGATTACGTAATAATGATTGTGATATACGAACGCCAGCAGAAGTATTATTCATTCAATTGGAAGAATTGAATCTTCAGTTTGTGAGTCGAAACGCTGACATACCATTCGTTAAGATCATATCATTGGGATGGACAACAATCAAATGTTTAATAATACAATATGCATCGTTAACACGTGATTCTGTGGATGCGATCACTGCTTATTTGCCACAATTAAACAAATTAGTTTTACATGCAATTGAATTCAGATGTGATCATCAAACAAAAAGGTAAACAAATACACACGTGTACTGTCATTGTCATTGTTGTCATTACAGATATGGACATCGATTATGTGTTGAATGTGGTCGTCATTGTTGGACATGTTTGGCAACACGATTACAACAATTAACGCATTTACGTCTTCATCGCGCTATTATTGATAATGAAATCTGTGACGCAATTGGAATCATGTCATCATTACGTCATTTGGATTTGCATTACTGTTCGAACGTGAACGACAATATCGTTTCAATTTGCGGTGAATTGGCATCGCGTGCACCCAAACAGTCGTTCACACTGTTCATAGTGTCGAGAGCACACACAACACTGCAAACCGATTCACGCGCCATAACTAATAATAAAAACTTTGTTTTAGACATTAGAGATTATAGATTTGATAACAGATAATACTGTTTATTATTAGAATTGTTTGCACATTTAAATCCATTAAATGCTACAACAATAAACCAATTTTCATTTAATCATAATTGTTATAATATTTGTTGATTTGGAACACAACTTAAAAATCAAAAAGTTTTTCTTAAATAATATTACACTAGAATTTCATATTAATTAAACAGTTTAACGTTAAATATACTAAATATTTAGTGACACCTATTTAATGACAGCTAGAATTGAATAGGCTATTTTTTTATTACAACGTAAGCTGGATTATATGATAAATTAAGTAAATTAAACTTTGCCCGATTTGCCCTAAACGCCCGAAATGGCCAAAATTTAAAATTTTTTCAATTAAATCCGATGTGTTTTTTCGACCCCTAAATTTTTAATCAAAAGTTCAAAAATATTATCGTTCAAATACGAAAAGACTTTCCGAAACAATAAATATTTTAAAAAAGTTTTGAAATATTATAAATTTATTTAATATAATTATAAATATAACTTAAACAAAGCCCGAATTCTCCCGAATTTGATAGTCGAATATTGTTGTCTAATACTTAATAGTAAAGCCAGGAAAATATTTTATTTTCTTATGTCAAAATATTGAATATGATATTTTCTTAAAAACAAAAATATATATAGTAATTTCCCAAATTAAGGAATACCCAATTTAAGGAACGCAACTAGTGTTTAAAACATTGGGGCTAAAAATAAACACTTAAATAAGTATAAATTGTAGTTTTTTTGTGTTTTTAATGTATAATGCTTTTAAATGTAATTTTTTGTGCTTCTATTTTTGCCATGTCATGTCATGGGGCCCTAAAAAGGGTCGTTTTGACATCTATACGATAACTGAAAATATAAATAAATATAAGGTTAATTTAAATTTAAATAAAATTAAAACTATATTGGAGGGCGGGTGCACAACACAGGAATTTGCCATTGGCCACGGGGCACTCCGGCATGGTCTTATATTTTAGGGGGCGGGTAAAATAAAAAAAGGCGGTCCTATACCGGACCACCTTTGGTCCTACCTAATCTCCAAAAATATGTTCCGAACCCCTTTTTTTCATTTTGAATACGGCTAAAAATGTTAATTTAATCTATCTAAAAACAAAACAAAATAATTTTACCATATATCGAAATGAAAAAAAAATTAATCTTCACATCGATGAAGTTAAAAATCAACTCATCATTCAAACATATAATACCTCATCTTGATCAAGGCAAGTAAGGAACTGTTCGGCATTATTGCACAAAAAGCAAATGTTGGTAATGGGAATCAATTGGGCAATATAATCAATCACACGTGCAAAGCCACGTCGACGATTCTAATTCGAATTTAAGTTTCTTGAGACTAGGGGACCATTAAAAACATTTTGAATTTCACGCAAGAAAAAAGTGACATATGGTGGGGTCGATGTTTTATTGACTGCGGCATCCAAACGATAAAAAATACATTGTTTACCAGTTTGATTCCATGAGCAGAATTTTCAAATCTTTATCTGTAATGGCAAAACTATTTGGTGGCCAAATTCTTGATTTACAGAAACCTTTTTTAGCATCAAAAATATGAAATGGCATTTGGGACGAAAACAGAAACTAACTAATTAACAAAGTTTTTCGTGTTCATCCAACTGCTGTCAGAATGACCGTATTCAGCGCCTTACCAAACGCCACTAACTTTTCAGTTCTTTTTTGGCTTTGAATATTATATATGGCGGCATAAATACTCCTGAAGCTATAGATATATAGATTAAAATAAATCATGAAAATACATATGTCTATCATTTTACCATTGCAACAAACATTAACTGTTGTGTATTCTCTATTGTTTCCGTCAACTAATCTACAAACATTTCGCGAACCTCTAGCTGCAATAACACATTTATCTGTTGGTGCAGAGCAAAAACCAGCCTCGTCCGCATTCCAGTTGAAATCAGAACAGGCACCGACTTCAATTGTATGTTGCAATAAATCAAAAAAATTATTAAGTTTTTCGCGGGTCATCGATTCCGCTCGTTAAACACTCAATGCCTTAGCTTTTCTTCGTGACAACTCATTTTTATGACGCATAAGGAAACGATTAACTGTTGAATGGCCAGGCCCATCACATATGATATTTTTATGCAACAATTATTTTGGTATTACTCTATATAAATAACTTATAAATTTAAAAAATAAAAACATATTAATTTAAACCTTTTTAACGCTAAATTGTCGAGCCCGAAACCGCACTCAGCCATTTGAATTAAATATTTTACCAGTAATAGCTCGTTTTCTTCGGAGAGCATTTACATTTCGCCTACTCTCGCATTTACTTGTAATTTTTGAGTGATTGATATAATTAAAATTATTATGACAAAAATAAATAACAAACCATAGAACCCACTCTCTTCGCTAACGATGTCTTTGATACAGCAAACATTTCCGATACTGATTTAATGCTGTGCACACTTTTATGTTGATTATAAAAATCAACTGCTTTTCTCATTTTAAGTTCATTGTCACCTTTTGAATAATTTTTTCGCTATAGTTAAAAAAATAAATTTTACAGATTGCTTTTTAATTATACTGTCCCACCACTACTACCTCTACTACTGTCCCACCACAACTGCCACTACATCTGCCCCACTACTACTGCTCCATTTCTGCCCCACCACTACTGCCACTACTACTGTCCCACCACAACTGCTCCACCACTACTGTCCACTAATACCTTACTACTACTACCCCACAACTACTGTCCACCACTACTGCCCACTACTGTTTTATTTCAATTACATTAAATTCTTTAGCTTTGGTTTTTATAGAAAATCATATATTACATGATGGAGAAAATCTAACTTTCATAAGTTTCAGTAAATGGTAATTTGGTTGTCTTATGCTTATATCAGATTGTTTTGGTTGGGGTTCCGGTTGTTTCGAAGTGGTTGTGACATCCTGTTTAGCTCTATCGGTGTTACTTTCATTCAATTTTGTAATTAAGTTATAACTCTCAATAGTTGTGAAACTATCGAACAGTTCCTTAAAGATCGGTTCTATTTGTTCAAAACTCAATGCGTTAAAGCTTCTGATAATTTCTTTAATTGCAAGCATTTTATTCAAATCTAGGAATATTAGATTTTAATATGGATTAATACTAAGTTAAAATTGACATATAAAATATTATGAACAGTGGTGGCTATACTGTCAATAAAATTAAAATGTGTTTTACTTTTGTTTGCCTTTGAAAACAGTGTTCTGCTTTAGCAGCGGAGATGAACGTTGCAGTGATCTCTTTCCGATTGTGGTAAGCCTTTAAATGTGTTTAACACGTAATTTATTCACTTCCTATTAGTTTTTGTTTTGTTGTTACCGTCACAACAACTGGTTTCCAGTATCAAAGTAGTATATTGTGGT
>JAQGAW010003035.1:0-13478 GCA_034698025.1 Phthiracarus crinitus | reverse complement strand
TAGATGCACGACAACAAACTTAACTCATTATATTAACGTATAAATCTTTTTTTCTATTGAATATTTTAGCATAAAACTTGAGTAAATTTATAAATGATGAATAAATTCTTTTCTGTCAATTGTTTTATTCTCAAACACAAGTTGAAATACAGTATATTTAAGATTTTAAATTTCTGTTCAATTTTTTAGCTGAGTTTCTGGAGAGAGTCTGGCTTATGTATTTGACTATGTCTGTCTGTCATTCCGTATCTCGTCGTATTCGCAGCCACAAAATATCATTGTTCAAAAAAATTTAAATTGAAAAAATCCATTGTTGTAAAAAATTTTTATGGGATTTTTTGGAGCATATTGTTGACAGGAGTGTTTTGATAAGTAATTATTTGTTCAATAAATGAATTACCGTATTTTCTCCACTTTAAGGCTCGCCTTACATAAAAATAAAAGATCTTTTCATATAAAAATTAGCAATTTCACCTTATATTTGGATGTAGATTCATACAAAAATGCAATAATCCGTACGCAATTTGCCATTGCTTATGTAAATTGAGTAATTTGGACAACACTGTTCGAATTTGACATGAAAGTATGAAATTAGGGCACATTTATTATAGTTCTAAGAAAAAAGTTTCAAAGGTTTTACTGATTTACTTATATTAGTTTATTAAACATAGTGTGAGAGAAATGGTAAACTAATTTTTTTACGGATCCGTTTAATCCAGTTTTGTTTCCTCCCTTTTAATCATTTTATATTACCGGAAATCACTAGCACTGTATAATATCGCTTATCGTAAAAAGTATTTACTCAATAATAATATTAAATTGTTTTACTTTTAAGAAAATAATTAGAACAGACATCATTGCTGTAAAGTTTTCATGAGTTTATGTGATACCGATAATACTTTGAAAATATAGTCGTAAGTTTGTATTACGTGAAGAATAGGCAGCACAGCTCCTCAACACATCACAACACAACACAGTAACCGTTACTGTAGAGAAGTTTGTTTTCCAATGATTATAACTTATTTGCAATGCTCACTAATATAGAAGAAAAGCTGACATTTTATAGTTTAGAATAGATAGTCAAATAAGAGTAATTGATTCGCTTTATAGTCCTGTCTATGAGTATTACACACTAAATTAATATGTGGTACATATACAGAATCCATACGAAGCAATGAATCGTTACGTAACTCTTAGTCAATTAGGAGATGGAACTTATGGATCCGTATTATTGGCACAACGATTGGATAATGGAGACAAGGTTGCCATCAAAAAGTATTAATACAATCATTTTGTGTCATTTAAATCATGATTCACTTTCACTAATTTTATCATTTGATTAAGAATGAAAAAAAAGTATTACTCGTGGGAAGAATGTATGAGTTTAAGAGAAGTGAAAGTAAGAGTTTTTTTAATAATATTATAAATCATCACTTGTTTAAAAGATTTATGCTTTTATTAAACCAATATAATATGTGTCCGTCTATATTATAGTAATACTTTCTTAAACTAATTAGAAGCTGATTGCGGCTTACATGCAGACATCTCCACAATCATTTAATTCCAATAAAAAATAGTGTATTTTAACTAAGTTTTAATATAAAATCCTAATTTAAAAGTTTAAAAATCAAAACACTATTAGATTGTATTTTTAATAATTTGTCACATTATCGATATTATTTGTTTTCAATATAATCTTTGTTTAGTCTCTACAAAAGTTAAGTCATCCGAACTTAATTAAACTTAAAGAAGTGATTCGCGAAGACAATACGTTATACTTCGTATTTGAATATATGAAAGAAAATCTGTATCAATTAATTAAAGATAGGTATCATAAAGTTTTAAATTTTGATTTTATCATAAGTTATATCATTGAACATTGAATATCTCGATTCGATTCAGAGAAAAACCGTTTGCGGAACCAATAATTCGTAATATAATGTATCAAATATTGCAAGGATTGTCATTTATGCATAAACATGGCTTTTTCCATCGAGACATCAAACCGGAAAATTTGTTGTGTATGGGACCTGAACTCATCAAAATTGCTGATTTTGGATTAGCGAGAGAAGTACGTTCACGTCCGCCATACACCGATTACGTATCCACGCGATGGTATCGCGCGCCTGAAGTTCTGCTTCGTTCCACTAATTATAGCTCACCCATAGATATTTGGGCTGTTGGTTGCATTATGGCTGAATTATACACACTTCAGCCTATTTTTCCTGGTCGTAGCGAAATCGATCAAATATTTCGAATTTGTTCAGTGATTGGATCGCCTGAAAAAGTTAGCAAAAATAAGTTACACATATTTATTAACTTTTATATTTTACTTTAGTTTAAATCGGTTAAAAAATTTAACTTGAGTTAACTCCAATTTTCGGCCAACTTTTTAAAATTCATTTAATTTTCTAATATGAGATTAAACAAACTCTATTAAAAAAATTCCATTTTAACAAAATTCATTGAATTGAAAACTATTACATGAAAAATAATTATATTTTAAATTTTATATTATCATTTGTTTAATACTAAATTATATAGAATATTATAATGTCAATTCGATACAAACTATAAATTAAATGATTAACGTTAATGTTTCGATTATAGCGCGATTGGTTAGAAGGACACCAATTGGCAAATGCGATGAATTTTCGATTTCCCCAGTTTAGCGCAATGCCCATCGATTCTATCGTAACGAATTCATATGTCGATGGCATTTCATTCCTGCAAGAAATGTTACGCTGGGACCCATCTCTCCGTCCGACTGCACTCCAATCGCTTAAATGCAATTATTTCAAAGTAAATCAAAAATTAGGTCCACAGCTTATCCGTTCCATTTCTAAGACTAGTTATCAAAATAATTATATAAATCACAACGTAAACAATAATACAAATTATAACGGATTATACAACGATTCATCATTTGTCGATAATAATATACAACAACTTCAACAACAATTAGGTTCTCATGGTTCGAGAACGAGCACCAACTCATTACTAAAATCAGGGGTTTCTGTTAAAGAACAGTATCTTTCAAGATCGAGATATATTGCTGGTCAGAACACTAAGAACGCTTCGTATAAAAACTCAGGTGTGTTCATGTCTTACAGAATTAATTATAATAAGTACAGTATATGAACATTAAAAATGTTACTATTCTTGCGTTTCTATGAACGTTAGCATTATATTCGAATGGATACGCAGCAACCAATGCCGGTATAAGAAGACCATCCATTATATCAGTTCACTCGAACCAAAATCCCACTTTAATAGCAGCCAATGTTACCGGAAAAACAGATTGGGCTTCGAAGTAATTATATATATTTTTCAATAAAATATTTATGTTTAGTATTGTACTGTATTAAATTTTATTTGATTTTTAGGTATTTGCAGTGATAAATGTCTGAAATGTTGGAAATCGAAATCTACACGAATTTACTGTATTAATCATTACATAATAAAAATGAAAATACCCTATTTTTTGTAATTCAAAAAATATAAACCAATTATAAAATCAATAACTGCGAACGATATATAACGTTATAATCTTATATTGTAATCAGTAAAACACAATTTTTAAGTAACATTTTATTTTGAATTAAGAAAACGTTATAACATCGATATATTTTAATTCACTAAATAAATATTTTTATCGTTTTAACATTTTATTTATTAAATTTTAATCGTATTCGTGATAAATTTTATAAACTGCACAATATTTTTATGTATTTACTTATGAATGCCACTTTTTATGTTCTTGATTATAACGAAGATAAATTGGCATCAATTAACGCAAAAAATTCATATATTAATAGAGTTCATATTAGAGGTATAAAATTGGTGTGCGGCAGGGAATAATTAAAGTTATTATTAATAAAAGCATTAATTAAAAATTATTTATACATTATATAACATTTTTTCTTTATTGTCCATTAACCGACCGAAAACCTCAATATGAGCTCTTTTATCGTACACCCGAATTACAAATTTTTTATTGCTAGCTAACGATCAATTCCTTAAGTATTGACGCGAAACTTTCCAACCCTATATGAAAATTATTTACCCTAACCTAACAACACCTATTCCCTCAATAGCCTGAAGGGGAGCTGGACAAAGGGCAGTTAGTGTCAAGACATCTGATCTGTCCTGACCCCAAATTTATTACTATGTTTATCTTAACGTAAATTATTTCTAAACTTATATACTTATATACATTTATTCCTGTTATATAACTTTTTGGTCAGTTTAGTGGCCACTAAATTTTGTTGAGTTTATCAAAAATATCTTTTGTGTGATATCTCAGTTCCTTTGTGATATCAAGTGTATTTAACTTATTAACGATATCAGTAACATGAAACACAGACTGTTATAAGTGATCCTATGATTATTGCCGTTGTAAGTGGTTCTATTCGTTTGCTTCTATGAAACTTCGAGGTAAATCCAGGAATCGGATTACTTACATCTTTACAGATTTGTTTTAGTGGTTAACAAAATCTGACTGGACTGTCGATTTACACCAATTTGATAATTGTAATGCGCATTGAAGTTTCCCAGCGAACCATTATTAAAACCGAAACACGTATCTTGATATTTAATAATAAACTTCACGTTTTCTTCGCCAGAAATAACTGAATCGGTTGTTGTTTTCCATATTATAGGAGGAGATTGATGTGACGATTATAGCGTATTGTTTATCAGGCAAAATAATAAAACGATTTGCATAAAGTGTGAACCATAAAACTATGGATTTGTTTTCCATTGTCGACTACTTTTTCTAATAACGCGTGTGTTCCGTTCCTCGTTGACCTCGGATACAGAAGAAATTATTTCAGTGGTCAATCCTGTATCGGAAACAGCATCAATTTAACTCCGATCTAATGAATTGACTTCAAACGTTTCGCAGTTTGTAACGTCGGTTTCCGAAGAAATGATTTCGGTCTGACTTTCTTTAATTTTCCCTTTGTCTGATACATTAGGCACATTCATATTAATTTCTGAATCAGCATTCTCTTACTCTATATTTAAATTTTCATAAATTTATGTCACATCGTTGGTCGAAACGGTTGATTGATTTCTATCGAAATAAGGTTTTAGCCTTGAGATGTGAACAACATCGGCACGTTTTACATTTTTATTAAGAAAAACTCTATATAGTAGATCAGATATCTTTTCTGATATAGTGTAGGGTCCTCGATAACGGTGCATGAAATTTCCGGCGAGTTGAGGAACAAGTGTCGTAAAGAACACTAGAACTTTGTTTTGTTCCTTGTAGTTTATAAATCGGTGGTGTTTATCGTGCTGTTCTTTAGCTTAGATTTGAGCTTTTTGAATGATTTTTTCGTGCGATGTCCCAAATGCGTTTCTTGTCATCGTGTAGACTTGAACAATACTGTTCCGTTAAAGTGATACCAAGTGTTGGTTGTCCGAAGATAACCTAAGGCGGAGTAATCGGTTCTCAACCATAGAGAACCTAATATGGCGAATATTTAGATGTATTGTATGTGAATGATAGATAACTCAAATATTCGTCCCAATCTTTATGTTAGGGATGAATATATGATTGACGTACATGATTTATAGAACTCATTATTGTTTAAATATTTTTGAAAGAAATATAAGGTAAATAATAATATTTTGTGAAATAAAGGCGTATATTCAACAAAAATCTTGATGATGAAATACCTCACAAAAAAATCATCTAAAACGTTCAAAAACTTATTTATTTTTGAATAATAGAGCATATTTTGATCAAACAATCAATCAAAGACCCTCCAAAAATATAATGAAATATCACCGTTATCTTGTTAAAATAACAGGATATCACGTTAAATATTTGACAGATTTAGTGGCAAATGTTTCCGTTGTACGTAACGAACAAAAAGAAAAAGTCATCCGCACACAAATTATGGCCATTTCGTTCGCGTGTCGTGCCATCAAACGAGCCTCAACTGATCAATAATACCAATAGTGATAATATAGGATTACTATTGACCCAAAGCGCCAATAATTATTCACATTCGGCTTCTTATCGCGAGTTAGCAATAAAATTTTACGCGGGGTTTTTAGCATTGGGCAACAGTGGCGACGACGGATCAGTAATAGATCAGTAATCTCAGCAAACATCAATGACAATAATGGAACCATTTAATAGCAGCAAATAGTCGTAAACGTTTCGATAGCAGACAAATGGAACGGTCAGCGAAACATACAATTGAAGTCTACAACAGACAAATGTGGCGACGGTTCCGATGGTTAGATTCGGCGGCTAATTCTAAACGAATCAAATTGGGACCTAATTTTTAACGCCTGAGGGAATCCATCGCAGCAACAAATTTATAGCAAATACACAAATAAAAGTTTTTCACAACAAAATGTTTGATACTTTGATCTCGAAATTAAACGAAAAATTGAATTTCAATAATAAGTTACGTATTAATGCCAAACATAACATTCACGACGACAACGATAATAATAACAAAAGTAGTCTTATGTCAAACGAGATATTTGGAATTAACAGTACAAAACTTTTTTATTTTGGTAATATCGGAGAAGATAGGATTAAACATAAAATTGATAGTTATGATTAGGGATAGTTATGTCAGTTTCATCATCGAGTGCTGGAATAGGGATATTATTCGGCAATACTGCTGGCGCTGGATTAAATGCCCAACGATAATACAGCAGCGATATGACGCATAAAAAACAGTAATTTGTGACCTCTTTTATATTCCCAACCGCAACGCTTTTCCCAAACAAATCTCTCGACATAATCTTCTATGACGTCTGGGGATTTACTCGATGCTATTTTTTTCTTTATGTGTGACCAAACGTTTTCAATGTGATTAGTGGTCACCACCTCTGCTCCTGCATATTGGCTCGGTCTTGAGAATTCGCCAATATTGTAGGTAACGTATTCATGACCAGTTAAATTCAAATTCCAGCGGTCATTACGGGTAACATCGTCAGCAATGTTTGTATAAAGTTTTGCAGCGTCTGAGTTAATCACCGAACCATCTGCAATCCATTGCTCTATAATTGGAAAGATCGTGTCTCTATTAATATTTTGAACACATCTTAGGATTAATTTGTCGTGGTTTTCTTTCTCAATAGCATTAAAAACATAAAAGCAACGTCTTTGTGCTGCTGTTGCCATTCCGCGATTATATTTTCGGGTCCAAAGATGGCTCCCATCGATTTCGACGACAACCCCAGTTCCACCTAACGGTTCATCTGTTATGAGATTTATTCGTTCGCAGACACCTCTGATAAATCGATAATAATCGGTTACTGTGTGCGCGTCAATCCCCAAATGACCAATAGCTTTATCACGCGATTTATGTTCGGTAAAGCAGAATATGAGACGTAATGCTGTGTCCCATTTTATTTGCGCGTTTTCAAAGAAAGTATTTTTCAAAGGATTAATTTTCGGACATCTTTTAGAACGGCATTTATAAATCCATTCTATATTATAGAATTATTTATTAGAATAGGTTATGTTAGGATAGGTTATGTTATGTTAGGTTAGGTTAGGTTAGGTTAATTTACTTACTTATTTTCATATGTGTGTCATTTACAGCAATCATAGAATTAGCATTACACGCCGGACATATGATACTTCGATCGGCGTTTTCATGTCTAATCGGTATTATACCAGCTTCGATGAACAACTTACGTGCTGATTCGATAAGATCTTCATCATTATATTGCAGAAGATGAAGGTCAAAATTAAAAACTGTTAAATTTTTAAAAAAATTTATAAAATTTTGCGACATTTTAAACAATGAAACGTGAAACTGATGAAAAAACCTACTAATGAAACGTGTAAAATGTGCTTCAATTTAAGTTATACCCAAAAATTACGAAAAAAAATTATTTAAAAATATTATTTGGGTGGGTCATGTGGGGTTAAGGAGGCTCGGGGGTCAAAACGGACGTTACCACTGTTTTCAGCGCCCAAATATTAGTTTAAAAAATATAAAAATTGGGGTCTGCATTGCTCCCTTTCCACTTTAGTTCGCCATCAACAACGAATCAACAAATTATATGTTTTAAGTCTCCTTCAATGCAGTCGCGACTCGAACCGTTTAATGTTTCACCGAATAAATTAATATATATTTATATAAATACAAAACTTAACTTATTTTTCTTCATTGATTTGCGTAACACACAAAAATCGAAATTCACTTTTATAAATTTTTATAAATCCTTAAACTAAGTTAGAAAAAATGGTTAATATTGAATATAAATAAAATCTAAGCAATATTAACCCTACAGTATCACACGTTTTAATAAAAGGAATAGGAAGTAGAAAAATATATTAAAATGGACAACGGTCACCCAACTTCTATCAATTGTTTTAAACATAGGGGGAATGACGCGAAACTTTCCAACCATATATGAAAATTATTTACCCTAACCTAACAATACCTATTCCCTCAATAGCCTAAAGGGGAGCTGGACAAAGGGCAGTTAGTGTCAAGACATCTGATCTGTCCTGACCCAAAATTTATTACTATGTTTTTCTTAACGTAAATTATTTTTAAACTTATATACTTATATATTTTACTTCTGTTATATAACTTTTTGGTCAGTTTAGTGGCCACTAAGTTCAAAACAACATCTTTTCAAACTTATATTTTGTATTAATGGAACACCCTTTCCTTATTATTATTATATCAATACTATCATTATTATTGTATTTTCAATAATTTGTTTACACTTTCATTATTATTAATTAAAATAATTATTAAAATCAATATTTGCGTCATAAAATTATTTACACGCACCAGTATTATGCAATACACTAGCCTTATGCCGTGTCATTACAGTTTAATCAAAAATAACAATAAATTTTATGAAGTTAAGTGAAATAGATTGAAATTTGTGAGGTTAGGGTATTTTTGAAATATTTATTGGCAATATAGTGAATTTGAGAAAAATTTTATTGGAGGAAAATTCAATTTTAATTATTTGAAGTTATATAATGAATTCTTAATGAAATGACAAATTTTTATATGAATTGAAACGAAAACATCTTTAAAAACTCTTAACTTAAGTTTTATTCCTATACTTTCAATGTTAACGCTATCGCTCTTTGACCACAACTCACATCTGCATAACACATGTTGCTCTTCATTTCACACTCTAGCCATTAACACATTCCTGTTAACGGTGTCTCACATTCAATGTTACACACACACACATATACGAATACATACATATATACGCTTTCGACTCATTTTGACTTCACTTGAGTCTCAGACCCCAACCAACTCAGTCACACTTAAAATGTATTCTAACGCTCAGTAAACTCAATGTAATGTCTTAACGTTTTCTTAATAATAAAGTATATGTTATTTCTATGCTAAAAACAAGTGTCCATTTTGTGCTTAATATGATTATTTTGATATCGCAATTGTGCTTAACTCGTGCCACACATCACAATAACTCATTCTACGTTCGCGTTTGTTAATAGTTTCACGTGTTTCATGTCCGCGCGCGTGATACTAAAATCGCGTGAACCTATATTTTAGGGAAGGTCTTCCCTCATCTCTAACTAACTTTCTCGTGACATCGCTCGCTCGTCACCCGTTATCGTCACACCTCTAAACTCGTAACAGAATAAATAAATTAATTAAAACTTTTAAGAATACTATTAGCTTACAATATTTAAGGGCGAAATTTGATTGAGAACAACTAAAATTAAAATTAGTGTGTAAATAATTCCTGTGGAGTTTGTATGCATACTTAATGTTATTGTGTTTAACATTAGTTGGAATATTTTTATAAATTCCAAACCCTATTTGTTATTATTTTATTTTTAATATTTACTAATTTTTAGCTTAAAAAAACTTAAGATAAACGTTTAAAATGGTTTAAAACTGCGTGTATCTCAATATTTCAGTTATTTACTGTTTCAATACAGCAATTGCACACTTAATATGCAATGTTTTCAATGTTTTCAATGTTTTATAATTATAATAAACATAAAAATGAGTAAATAGCGTCGCAGTGTTGCACATTAGGATTATTGTTAAAGCATGAAATCTATTTTAATGTATGTAAATAGAAATGAAGTTCGAAAAAGTTTAAAGTTTTATTTTCACTTAATGTGAAGTTGAATCTTATTTTTTTCGCTTTCTCTAATTCCACGATTTTTTTTCTCTGATTTCACGAAAAAATATATTTTAGAAACATATCATGAATTTATATTACATTGATATTTATATGTCATTCATAATTCAAGAGAAATAGTACGCACCCTATAAATACGTAATAGTTTTAATGCTTATCAAATTTCTGAATAACTTTCTCTTATCTGTAAGCAAATAAAAAATATGTTGCAATAAAGGAAACGCGTTAAAACATCGAATTACGTCACATCAAGATTGAAATATGACTGACAAATGGGTGTCTGCCATAAATTAAATCTAGTTTCTGAGTATACAGTATAATACTTCGATCAATGCTTTCGATAACAATCGCCTCGAAATTATATTCTGTCCATTAATTGCTAATGAGTTTGAATTGAATTGAATTTTTATTTTAATTTATGGCCGCTTTATCAGCCAAACTTAACTTTTAATATTTTATTTTAATAATTACGATAATTTATTGAATTATTTTACTTTCTTATGTGAGAATTTTGAATATAATATTTTCTTAAAAACTAAAATATTGAAAATATAATTACTAAAAACAACTAATATATTGATTTATAGAAATTTTTATTTTACTGTTTTATTGTTACTTTAAAGAACTTCAAATATAAATCTTATGGTCACAAGTTATCTGTTTCAATATTGACGATTATGACAAAATAATCAATAAATTTTGAAAATAAACTTAAAATATTTATTAATACAAATGAGATAAATGCTTTACTTTTTCATAATATAAAAATTTTAGTATCAATGTTTAACCAAAACATAATTGAAAAGTTTTGAAATTTGTTATAAAAATGTCAGAACTGTCTTAAAAACTCATCAAATTTGAATGACAATTTCTCAAAAAGTTAAAAATAATTAAAAAATAGTTTATAATTTTTATAGTCCAAAATATTTATTTATATTGATTTATAGCCTTCAAAATAGATTATATTTAAAAGTATAATTCACAAAAAAATCTCACACGTGTCAGTTCATTCGCGATAACCACTAAAAAAATATCATGTTTTATAAAATCAAATATGAATTAATATCGAAAAATAATATACTGTAGTTCTATAAAATTGAATATCAGTCACTTTTTGTGTTACAAATGCATTTAAAGTTATTATAGATTGTTAAAAACTTAAGATAGGATTTATTTTAACGTAAAATCAACTCATTTATAGTGTATCGATATTTATTGACACAAAAATAGTGAAATTGTGTAAATAATTTATATTGATTTAAAATTGTAATATATATTGAAAACCGAGCGAATTTTAACATTTTCTGACTGAAATTTCCGATTTGACCATTTCAGTCGGTCAATCAGTGCTGTATGTTAGCATTGGCAACGTATGCCCCTTTGGGCTTAAAATCTAATATTCCACAGTTACAGTAATTACAATAAGCTTATACGTTATAAGCTTGTACTGTATAAGATTAACTTTTCAAAAACTGATCTTCGTGTGAACGGTTTTTCTTTTCAGTAAAGATTTACTGGTATTGGAGAACTAAAATCATAATATGTATAATTAAATCATTGTAAATATTTTTACAATACCAAAATTTTTGAAATAAAATAAATTTGTTGGGTGTGATAGGGTATGAGCTCAAAAAATGTGGGTTAAGGGTTGAGTTTTTTGAAATTTGAAAAAGGTTTGTGAAGCAGTATATAAAACGTATAAAATTGTATAACAAAATTTCTAATCTAAAAAAGCACAAATGTTAGCGTAAGGAAAGATATGATTCGCAGAAAACACGTCAAACATATTTTTTGGATTCATTACATTTTAAAACTAATCGTCTAACGTTTAAGCAGTGTGATAGCCTCACGGTCACAAATATACGTATACATAAGTATGTACTACAGTACATGTAAATCTCGTGTCTGAATATTTCAAACCTTAAACCTACATAATAAGTTTTAAGTAAAGGTAGAACCGGCGTACGCCGGACTAATATAGGTGCACATCCATGCGCTCAAACAAATATTTCAAAGCTTTTACTCAACAATATAGCAAAAAAAGCAGTGAAATGTGGTTATAGCGCATGCGCGCGTACTTTAGTCCGGCGTATACTGGTATAAACTCGCACTCAACTCGGCAGCTGTTGCAGTATAAGGGCGATACTCCTCCTATTTTGAAAGCGTGAGACCGATTCTCTACACGAAACTGATTTATTCGTCATAAGCTTATACTCAACTGTAGAGTTAAGACGTGTTTCAGATTGTATTCAAGCGAAATACGTTTTCCGCGTTAGCTTTTCGATAAATTGTTGTTTAGTATTTCGTATATTTAATAACGAAACATTTAATATCTCAGTTATTAACAGTAATTTGTTGAATATAATCGCTTCATTTTGTATCGCACGCCATATTTAAGTTGGCTTTATGTTTATATTATATTGTATTGGAGTTATGAATAATATCTTGAATGTTCTCCTTTTTAATTTGTAAAATTGAATCGCATTCGCAATCGCTTTATTACCAATTATTGGAAGCGTATTACTTTGAAGGCCGTAAGTGTCAGGGAGGACCTCCTTGGGAGAGCTGACAAGGAATCCAAACACTAACGTTAGCCTTCGGTATGTCTCATGTCATGTCATCATGTCGTATATATCGTATATGATCGTATATATTGTTTTATGTTATTTATAGACTCTTGCGACTGATTATTCCTGGACTCATTTTAACGAAAAGTTAAATTTTAGCGAAATTTAAGTATTTATATATTTTGTTGTAAACAAAATGAAACCTTCAGTGTTGGCGCACCTTTTCGGTCACAATCCCACTGTTGACGATGTTATTCGAGACACTGTTATGAACAGTAATAGCGAAGAGGCTTTCTATGTGGTAGACATTCAGGACATATTGCGAAAGCATAAGAACTGGCTCTTGAAAATGCCGCGCATCGAGCCTTTCTATGCGGTTAAGTGTAATAATACGCCCATTGTTGTTGAACTGCTTGCCTCAATTGGTATTGGGTTTGATTGTGCCAGCAAAGTACGTATACCAATACTATATGCATATGTATACCCTTACCATACCATACCATACATATAGGGAAGATCGTTTGCGGGCAACCATAAATTTATAATTCGGGCGCCCGACAGAAATGTCTAATATTGAGGTTTTCGGGCGGGCAATTTCGGTCAATAAAGATAAAATGTCGTATAATGTATAAATAAGTTTTAATTAATATTTTATTTTAATAGTAATTTTATTAGTTAAGTGATTTTTCGATATAATCCACAAAAAATAAGTTACTTTAGAACTATAAATATAAATTTTAGAAAATTATAATGACAATTTTGGAAAAATTTATT
>JAQGAW010003034.1:0-13479 GCA_034698025.1 Phthiracarus crinitus | reverse complement strand
CCTATCTTCAATAAAATAGACTCCTATCCCTTAATAAACATAGAGAAAAAATCCCTTAATAAATATAGAGACCGGTCTACATACAGACAGACGGACGGACATCTCAAATCCAACAGCTGACTTTTACAAAGTGAGCTAAAAAACTACATTCATTATTTTATTAATATATTAAATTTGTAATAACAAATATAATTATTATAATGTAGTCATTGTATGAGCCGAATACAGGTTGTTTATCAGATAACTGCCGTATTTATTACATGTAATAGTTGTTCAATTGTTTTGTATATGTATAGTTATAGTTAACGCCATCTCTATAGTTATAACTCAGATATTATTTATTGTTTCAAAAACTTTTTGCAAAGTTTTTTATCAGAAGAGTTCGCTGCTATCGAATGTTGGATTCGAAATCACTGTTGCATTGGGTTTATTATTTGGTAATTTACACTCAAAAAATTACCGTAATTGCTTAATTGAATATATTGGTTCACGAATTTCGTTCGTGAAATAGATTTTATTATTTGGTTTGTTTTTAGTTCGCTTTTTGTATTTCAATTTCATTTAATTATTTCCTGACATTTTTTGTTCAAAATATTTGTAAATCCAATTACCGAAACTTACGTTGAAATTTATGCAAAATATTTGGATCTTTAATAAAAACATTGGATTATAAGCGAATAATTTTTCATTTTATCCATAAAACTCATGGACAACATATGTGAGAATATATAAAAAATAATCATTTATTTTTTCGTTTTTTCATAATTTGAATATAAATTTTTTTTGAAAATAATTATTTTTCTCAAAAAATTCTACATGAAAACGATTTTTTCAAGTTTTTAAAGTTAATACTGAAGGATAACTACTATTTAATACGTTAATAACATTTGATTTTTCCGAAAATATAAAAGCATAATAATCACATGCACGCAATAAACGCAGTATAAATTTAATAGATGCTTAAAAATCAGATAAGTTTATGATGTCAACGGAAAATAAGGCGATTAACTCGTGTTGTAATTAGCATTTAGCAAACGTAATAGACTAGTCGACCTTCAGTTCGGTTTGAAGTCGATACTACTAACTATACAGCAATTACTGCCAAAATATTAAGTAAGAATAAAAATACATAAATGTGTTACATTAAAAAGAAAATTACACAAATATTTTGTTAATATAAATAAATTTTTAATGTTAAACTTAAATTTGTTTACAAACGCTATACCTATCATATATCACACAAATAATTAACATTTTTTAGATTTTGAAACATTATTAAGTTATAAATAAAGTAAGACAATCGTAATATTATTTAATTATATTTCTATTCGTAACAAAAGTTTATTAAATAGGCTCTAAAGCAATATACAGCATAGCGCAGTATAAATGTACTGTATTTGTGTTTGTGTGTTAGCTGTTTAAATATAGTGTGCCAAAAAAAATTTGATTTAATAATTTCACTAAATCTATACTATTTACCTGAATCTATCATGAAATTAATTGAATTTATACGCTTATTACTATAAATTTTAAATTCAAAATCATTTCGATATTTATTGCATAATTATTTTCGAATACAGGACCCAATAAATAAAATTTCAATTTCCCCAAACAAAGAATTCCTATAAATATTTATAAATTATTTTTGATTGACAAAACTTTGATGTTATAAGTGTTTATCTTTATTAAAAAGTTTATAACTTATTATAATGAAGATATAATTAATTGTCAATTCAAAAGAAAATCTTAACTTCGAAGTTAATTCTTAATACGACTAATTAATTGCGACTGACATTAATATCAATTATAGTATTAGTAGTATTAGTATCACAATTCGCTGAACCATTTTGTCGAATGGCCTCCGCATAACTAGGAGGCGCTTCTTCTCGCGGTAATTGGTTAGCGATATGATCATTTTGGTGAGACAGTGGCCATATAACCGCTAATGAAGGCAGCATTGGAGGTAATGTCTGTGTTTGCGTCATTCTTGAATTGCTACATACAGTGGATATATCATTGTTGCCGCTATTATTGCCATCAATATTAAGTGATTGACAACTATTTCGAGTGGACGACCACTTTTTGTGTACAGTGCTGAGCATAGCGAACACCACAGCAGTTCCCACCACCACAAGCATCATCAGTACGTGATGCGATGTATTTCGGTTTCTACTGATTGATGTGCATCTGTCTGAACGACTGATAGTGTAACCAGATTTGCATTGACACGAACCGATACGACATTCCGCGTTACGATCGTGAGCCAAACAAATCTCGCTGTCGTAACAGCTCTGTCCAATCACTTGAGGCACACAGCGGTTGCGTTTAGCCGAATATCGATAGGTTGGCTTACACCTGCATTGTCTTCGAAACTGATCGCAGTAAGCGTTGGCGACAGTGCACTCTTCAGAAGTGGTACAGTTTTCGTTGTATTGCTTGCGAACAACGCACGCACTATTCGTAATACTATAGTAATATCCGGGCTGACACGCGCATACACCAGTGATAGCCACAGCAGTGTCGCTTTCGATCCACGACTTCAACACCGATGTGTCCAGTTCTCGGTCCTCGAGAAAGCAACCGATATTATGCAGTGACGCGTTGAGCTGACACTGTTCTGTTGTCGAACACGATTCACTGATTTGTTTGGGTTCCAGACAGTAGTCATCGTCTATTTTGACGCTAAACTTAGTCTTGCATTGACACTCATTACGTGACACATTGCACTCTTGATTATACCTGTCGTCGCAGCCGTTTGCGAACCGGCGATAATCGCATTCTACGGAACATAGTGTAACAAAGCAACAGTTAAGCACTAACGCTAACCCAAGCAAAAAGTTTATCATAACATTAAGAGTTTGTTTATAACTTCACTTTCATCTTAATTAAACGGCATCACTCTTTGATAACCCAAACGCTATCGATGTGTTGATAACGAAATCAGACAAAATAGTAGAGTGAGGCACTTTCATCACATACAGACACATATACGCAGATAACTTCACACTGCACGCAACATTTGTGTATGTATAGTATGTATAACTTGCATCAGTGTCCTTGTAATTGATGCGAATAGGTGTATGAGTTTTTCAATATAGTCAAAAATCTCTATATGTTTTTCATAAAACTTTTCATTTGTTGCTGCGCACTGATCGATATCAATTGAAATCCGTTTCAGTCAGTATTTTTCATTATACTGTTTACTACATTGCGGCTGAAAAATACTATTTTTTCTGCAATAATAGTGTTGCTGTTTTAATGAGTGACATTGAATTTTTAGGAAAAAATTAATGCCGATAATGATGGCAGGAAGTTTTTTCCTTACAAAAAAATGTCGAACCGCAGCAAAAAAAATAAAACACACGCTTTCTTGTTTAAAATTATTCATGCATTTCTCGCACAAAATCGTGAGCTTTTAAAAGCGAATTTAATTTCGATGCAATTAATTTAATTCACTGTATTTTTTAATAGATAATAATTTATTTTTTTCAAAATAATTTTTTAACCGTTATGATATCATAACTGTAGGTTTTTAATTATTGAGAAATTTATTTTATTTGATCGAAATATAAAAAGTTATTTAATAGGTGTTAAGTAACGTTTTTTATCAAATATCTATTATACGATTTAATTCATGCGTTAAAAATACATTTTTTGTCATAAAAATAATACACTTTTAATGCGGATTTAATTGATAGCGAAGTAATTTGAAAATTTTTCATTACATAATAACTATAATAACTATTATAAAATGAAAAAGTTTTCAAAATATAAATGATACGCGATCTTATAAACCTTAACTATTATTTAAACATTTTTCTTTTGCTTTCGTTATATAATCAAATAACATTACTTTTCAGTTGTGTCCCATATTTTTTTATTAAAGCTTTACCAAAGAATTGGCCCATTTTTACAATGCAATGTAAATTGTCCATCAAATGTTTGACTGTTTCATAGTTTCTATAACAATAGCATAACTTATAATCTGAATGTGGATATTTGATTATTTCCTTGGCAATACCCTATCATTAGAAATAAAAACTTTTAATTTTGGTGCGAAAAGTTTCATCAGAAGATAGTTTGAAGAGTAATTTATCAAATTAATATTAAATTTGAAAATATCGGACAGTATAATATGAATTCATTTAATTTAAGAAATCTTATTTTATAAATTTGTATTTATGTTGTTTGACTGAGTAGCGTGTAAGTAAGAGGGAGAGAGTGAGGGGAGTGAGAGAGAGTGAGGGAGAGAGTGAGGGAGAGTGAGGGAGAGAGTGAGGGATAGAGTGAGGGAGAGAGTGAGATGATTAAAATGATCAACCTTATTTCAAAGTTACAATTTTATAGTTTTTTTTCTAATTCGTTCGGTTTAATTTAAAAATATTATCCGTTATGGCAGGATTCGGAAAATTCTATTGATTCACAAGTCTAAATTGAAACATACAAACTATATTATTCTAAACACTATCAAATCTTAAAACACAATTAATTGCTTCTGCAATGAAAACCCGTTGTATTTTTCGCAGTTATAATTGTCTCTCCAATTTGAAATTACTTCAATACTTCTAATAGTTTTTTGTAATAAAAGATAATTTTAATTATTACTCGGGGTTGTCTGCAAATCAGAATTAATGACTTTGAAAACTTTGTAATGTCGGTTCTATATCACTGGTTGTCGAACTTTTCGTAATTTGACCCTAATCTCATAGCAACAATTTTTTGTGACCCAAATTGTTACAATTGCAATGCAACTTTTGCATCAAGAGTTCCGTTTCAGGACATTATGAAGGAAATCATCAATAGTTACAGAAAGTCTGTCAATGCAAATCTTAAATAGAGTAATATTTATAATATAATATACTTTTGAATACTTAGTTTATATAGCAATCATGCAAACTATATATTTCTATTGATAAATCCAAAATTTGATAATTTTATTCTATATTTATAGAAAAACTGATTGTTTTAAAAGTTACACTAATGTTAATTATTGTGTAAAATTGTGTGTGAGTTTTGACAGAGACCTTAAGTGTGAAAACCTGCGTTTTTTACATAATCATTTTTAATCATACATTTTTAATCTCATAATATTATTAAACAATAATTCAAAAGTATATGTCAACAGATTCTATAATTATTAAAAAATTCATACATAAAACAAGAACGAAAAATTAATTGAGAACTCTATTTATAGAAGATTAATACAAAAATTATGCAATAAATATATTAGTTTTTTAACATCTAATATTAAATTGATAAATTCTTTTATTAATTAATAAATCGATGAAATCCGCTATATAATTAGCAAATTAAGAACACACACCGACAAAATGATAAAATCCATAAGCTCGCCATATTTGATTAGAGATGAACATTTTAACGGTTAACATTTAACCCAAAACATTAATTCAGTTAAGTTAAAGGTTAAAAGTTAAACTTCTGGGAAAGTTAAGTTAAAAGATAAAATATTTTTAATAGTTAATATTAAACGATTGTCTAAAAGCTAACCGTTTACTTTTAACTCGTAAACCATATTTTATAATATAAATTCTGTATATGATTCATATAGTCATTTGATGAATATTTGACACAATTTAACGAAATATATTTTAAAAATTTAAGCAATGGAGTCTTTTTTCAATTTAATACTTGAATTTCTGATTAGAGTTTAAATAAAATTTATTTAAAAATTATTAAAATTTATTAAATAACTGATAAAACTGATTTAAATGAAAATAGAAGTTTATTAAAACTTTTTAAAAAGTGAGTTTGTTTTGAAATAACGATTAATATAAATCTAAATTATTTTTAAATATGTTAAATTGGTTAACCTGATAACTCACGAGTTAATAAAGTTAGAGTTAAAATTAATTAGTCTCTTAACCGATTAAAGTCAAAGTTAAAAACTTTTCGGAGTTATGGTTAAAAGTTAAGAAAGTGAACTAAAAAGTTGACATAATTGAAAGTCCATTTATTTTCTAATTTGAAACAACAAAAATACAACAATCATTAACTTCACTGATAGTCAATTGCTAATCTGTACCAAATATAAAAACCATTTAATAAATTTATTTTATTGTTCTTAATCTATTTAAAATATATTTCAAAAACAAAAAATTATTATCACTGTAAAAATTTTTCAACAAATTTTATTAATTTAAACAAAATCGCATAAGTATGTGACATAATAATTAATAACAACAACAGTATAAATATATATAACAAGATTAAATAACCGATTCAAGGATCAATTTGTAATTTGTAGATAAAGACTATTGATTAATAAATATCAAATATAACAATTATTTTTTAAATCGGTAAAACTTTAAATTCAATTAGTATTAGTTATGCGGAAATTTGATCGCTTCTTCATAACTGGGAAGTTTAACATTGACATTATAGGGCAAAATAGTGTATATTCCAGGAGAAGTTGCTTGCACTGTATTAATGAAACATTTTCGACAAATCATTAATATGAGGAACATCATAGTGAGTATTAGAATAAATACGATCCAAATCACAAACAATTCGATGTAATGACTGTGTAAGTTACATGTTTTTGTTTGAGCATTGTTCATATCGCACAAACAAAGATGAGTTTGAGCGTCAAAGTAATATCCAGACTGACACAGACATCTTCCTCGAAGTGTGGGTTTCGGTTCAGTAGCACTCATATAGTCAACTATTTGCCGAATTGCTTTGTCAGGCCCTAAAAGTTGGTTACCATCAGCGGTAAAGCATCCAATATTAAGCCATCGATGTTGGTTACACTGTTGCGAGTAAAAACAGTTCTGCTTAATTCGTTTTCGGGGCAAACAGAAACGCTGGTCGAGAGCAATAGGATACTCATCCGTACATTCACAATGATTACCTATTAATTCGCTTTTATTATTAAAATTAGTACAATAAATAAATTCGCTGCTTTTGTCACTTTTAGCCACATTTAAAGTTTTAGCTACCGTTAAACATCCCAAGTATATAATAGCACAGCGAAAAAATAGTGATAATCTTGTGTTTGAATCCATTTCGACACTCTTATTCTGATCATTCTGCTAAATATGTTTGTGTGTTTGCAGTGTTTTCGATGAGAGAAAAACTAACAAAAAATTATGCTTATGGTACTAGATTTAGAGACCTTTGAAAAGTTGAGATAAACGTCAATAACACGCTGTAGTTCGCTGTGTTCCGCATTAATCTCAATCAACATGCATGTGTATCAGATAAATAAACTAACGGTTAGACTTACGAGTAGAGTATTAATGCAATTTTTTGTTAATCGGTTGATATCAATAATAATTATACAAATTTGAAATTAAATAAACAAATTTGCAAATAAAATAATGAAATAATTTTTTAAATTTTATCTTAAGGTCTAAATTTTATGACATTTAAATATGAATTTCATAAAAAATTATATTTAAAATTCAATATTATTTATATTATTTATTCATTTGAAGGATTTAGGGTTTTGTGGTATCCAACTTTATTCGACATAATTTTTAAAAATTTTACTAAAGTTTTTAATTAAAACCATTACTCATAACATCATTGATGTCTGTTCATCAGTTTGATCATGTTTTAACTTTTGATTTTAAAATCAGATTAAAGCGAATCATATCATACCACCGAAACCTTTAATAATATGTGATAAAAATATCAAGCTTTGCTAACACTTAATAATTTTCTATCATATATTACTTATAAGCTTATTATTGATTTTGATTTTATGACAAAGTTTAGTTGATGTTAGTACACATTTGTTTAAGTTAATCAACTAACTTATTATTATTATTATTCAGTTAGTTGTTTTTCTTATAACTGAAGTTCAAGTGTTTTCAAGTGTAATAAAATAAAGTTTATATTACACTTGTCATTATATTTTGGTATGGATTAATTAAAATTTTTACAGTAACAGGTGTTCTATAAAACTTTTAAAAGTTTTTCAAATCATTACATCTACGGTAATATTTAAATTCTAAAACACTGCGCATGCAATCTACACTCTATTAAAGAAATTAAAATAATAACACAAGCCATTATATCTGATACTATTAATTATTTAAAAAGAAGACATAAAGTGATTGAAATAGTTCGAGAGGCATACTTTTAATATTCTTTTGAATTAAACTTCGAATTTCAAACTTTAGCATCAAACTAATTACTCGCTTTTAAATTAATTATTTATTTTATAAATGCTTATTTCGTTACTTAATCAAACTATATATTAGCTTAACTATATAAATCAATTAAGTATAATAAAAAATATTTAATATTTAAAAGTTTAAACATTTATGAATTCATTTTCATTAATTGTAATAACTATAAGAAGTGTGTTCAGTTTTAGGGTATAAAATATTCAGTTTAAAACAATTTCAAACTTGAAAGAAAAAGTAAATTCTTTAAAAATACTTTTTTAATGTTTCAAAAATCAGGTACTGAGATAGTTTGCAGTCACCGTTGATATTGTAGCTGCTATTTCTATGGCAATACTGAGTTTTCCATGTATTGCTATGATAAAAATGATTATTACAAATAAAACTTAAATTGGAAATATTTTATGCTTTTTTGGTTTTTGCACTAAATATCATTTAATTGTTAAACTTTATTTATATTTTTTACTTATTTTTTGATGGTATTTGTAATTAATAATGTAAATTTAAACATTTAAATGTAATAACTCATCAGATGTCTCCACTTTAGGTGACTGCAAACTATCTCAGTACCAGTTATACTAATGTAACAGTACTGTACATACAATACAATACAATAATGTTTACATTGTATATGTGTTGATTAAAGTTATGTCTAATCCGAAATCATTTTAATTCATACAAACATTAAAATGTCATATAATAAAACGAAATAATAATGCCATTAACGCCGCAACCAAATGATTACCTTTCGTGTCCGATATGTTTCAACTCATTCTCAATAAATCGCAGACCATATACACTAATATGTTCGCACACTTGTTGTTCTTCGTGTCTTAAGGTAATCATATAATATTATGTTATGTGTTTTGTCCATTCATATCACACATAATTAATATATTTATGTTTAGTCACTTCATTACTGTCCTTTCGATCAAACTATTATTAACAATAAATTACCAGAAAATGAAGCAATTCTTGGATTGATATTGTCGTCAACAACAACAACAACAACGACCACAACATCACAATATTCAGTAATAGACAATTATCTTTCATATTACGAAATCGAAGGATTAGACAATGAAGACGTTGAACATTATCGTAAATGTATCGAAAGTATTAAACAAATGGCAGTTTTGCTTAAACCTCATCAGCAGAGCATATCATTATCGCGACCGATGCAGAGAAAGGTAATATCATTACTTCATTGTCAGATCGTTGATCCCGAAGGAAGATTAAGAGCGATTAGAAATGCGAGAGCAATCGGTGAAAGAGCTTTGGCCGAACTTCTGCTTAAACATCAAGATTCGCATCAATTAAGCTCTAATTTATGGGCAGCCGTTCGTTCGCGCGGATGTCAATTCTTGGGACCTGCTATGCAAGAAGAAGTTTTGCGATTAGTTTTATTAGCGCTCGAAGATGGAAGTGCTTTGTCAAGAAAAGTGTTGGTTATGTTTGTTGTGCAGAGATTATCCCCACATTTCCCACATCAAGCGAGCAAAACAGCGATCGGACACGTTATTCAATTACTATATCGCGCGAGTTGTTTCAAATTGACCAAAAGAGATGGTGATTCCAGTTTAATGCAACTTAAAGAGGAATATTGTTCTTACGAAACGCTGAGACGAGAACACGACACTCAAATAGTATCGATTGCTTTAGAAGCGGGTCTCAGGATATCACCAGATCAGTGGTCATCTTTGCTTTATGGAGATAGTGTTCATAAATCTCATATGCAGTCAATTATCGATAAACTACAATCTCCTGCGTCTTTCAGTCAATCAATACAAGAGTTTGTAATAGCATTACAGAGAACCGGTGATCCGTCAGAATTGGCATCCATTCGACATTCTCTCGAAAAACTAGCACTTATTGATCCGAGTCCTATATCCGAATCTGCATGTTATCCAACACACCATGAACTGTCAGATGCTGTGGAATCGGCAAAAAATATTACTTTAAAATTGGCTGAATATTTACAAACTTTTAGATCATCCCATTCTACTTCCATTGGATCTTCAAATAATGTGAGATCGAACAGATATCCAAGCAATTTGACTTCATTTCCGAATCAAAAACAGAGAATAGGGAGAGTTAAGCCTTTAATGCATAAAACATGTTCGCCACAAACAAATGGCGAACATTTTTCAAAATTGAATGCTTTATCCCCGCGACCATCGACGCGACAGATTGTTAGGCCATGCGCTTCTGTTCAGCCTTCAAGAATAATAAGTCCATCAAATTCAACCGTTTCTCTATCTTTATCTGTTGGTTCTCATTCTATTTTGACGACATCTTCTAATTTATCTGGAAATGAAGCAGCAAAACATGGCAATTCAAAACAAATTCACACAATTTCTGTTCCAATGATTGTGGCGACGACTACAACGAGTTTTCAATCGGGAAACATGAGTACTCCTATTGTCGGGACCGCCACGTCGTGCACCCCTACTCTTCCATCAGAAGACGATCAATTTATTCCTTTCGATGATCAACCATTTGTTTCAAAATATGGGCCAATATCGCGAATTATGAATCTCATAAACACGCCAACAATGGCTGCGCCAGGAAATGGTATGTCTCAACAAATGTCACAAAATGGTATCAATAATGGAGCTCATGGAACACATCCAACTAACGTTATTCTTGGACGTTCGGCAGTGCCTTCACTTACTTTGATACAACCATTGCAGATATTAACCACAACAGCATTCATAGCCGATCCATCATCAACACAACAATATGGAAGAACAGCGTTTATTGCGGAATCGCCTCATTTTCAAAATTTTCACGTGTCTGGAGACACACAATCAAACAGCTCATCGCTAACCTAACTTATATCGATATCACTGTTAATGTGTGAGTTGAATAATCATAAGCATATATTATCGAGTCGTTAATTATAAATTACTTCAATTATAATTATATTCTTTGTCAGTATATTTAGCAAACATTTTCAATAGTGTATACTTATAAACTTATTTGTGTATTGTACGTATATTTTTAAATTCTCATCTTTTATTTTACATGTGACGTTTATTCTATTCACTTTCGATAATATTTCGTTAATTAGATATTTTATGTAAGATAATTATGTCACTTCGACGCTATTCGTTATTACTTACGATATAATAAGATTATAGTTCAATGATAATTGCATATAAAACAATTGCATATATTATTATGTTTAAACTATTGAGTTATAAATTAAGACACATTTAACATATAATGTTAACGCGTAACTTATTATCAGTTATTATTTGAGGATTATTATTATTTAAGATTAAGATTATTTAAGTTCAAGTTTTAAGCTTAGCATTAATTTTTTGCTAAATATTTCATTTTTCTTTATTATTCCTGTTTTTGTGTCAATTAAATTATTTTTACATTATATTTTAATGAGGGTTTAAATATTTGAATATAAATAATAAGCATTTACTTGAGATGTCTATTCAAATTCCGAACATTTTATTTTAAAGCAATAATTGCGTATGATTTGTTTAAAACACAATATTATTATTTTACAAATAGCCAAATATTTAAATGTTAATTTTACACAGTGATACTGATCGTAAATTTTGATTAATTAATTCATTTGAAATATAATTTAAAGCTGATAATGCACTTACAGTATAAATGAGACATATTCTAATGTTCTTAAACTAGTGATGATGAGGCTAAGGTTTCCACAGGCTATGGTCGGAACCTGAGCCTCAACCTCTATTTAAGAATATTTACTTTGAGCCTCAATATAGGTGGAGCCCGAGCCTGAACTTACGAGCATCTTAACAAATTTTTAGCTATAAAAAATATTTAAAAATTTTTAGAGAATAAAATTTTTAAATCTTACTTTTAAGAGTAAAAATTAAAAAATTTTCAAGTTTTAAAATAAATTGTATTAAATAAGTAAAACTGAATATATTTCTTCTAGTAAATATAATAATGCAATAATGAAAACTTATAGAATTCTTGAAATGAAAAAATTTCAAGTACAAGATACATAAATTTTTTAATACCTGCGTTAAGTTTCGTATGAAGGCTCTGGGCTCGGAGAGGATGGTAAGCGGAAAATTGTAGGCTGACATAAGTTTTATGGAGTAAAACAAACTTAAAAATTATTAACTCACTAAAGTTGGAGTAAAATGCGATTTCTTGACTAAGCTTCAAAAACTTGTAAAAGAAATCAAACAAAGTGTAAACAAAATTTGTGAAACACATTAGTAAATATTCAATTTGTTAACTGTAATTGAATGTTTCAACAATCATTAATTAATTGATACTAATGCTACTGTTGATGCTAACACCCAATTGCTATCTGTTAAACCTTTCCGCAAATACACTTTTATTATTTAATATTTACATATCAAACACACCTTTAATTTAATTCATTAAATATTCAAAAATATATATATTAAATATGTTTAATGGTCATTTGGATTGTTGTAAATGTTAGGAAATTATCCCTTTATACCTACTTTGTGTAATTGTAAATTAAAGAATTTATCTCAAGAATGGTAATTATATCGAAAGGGTATCATGTTTAATATGATATTAATTTTTGATAACTATTGAGTATAATGTTATTAACTATAAGCTAATTTTTAGATTGAAATGTTAATTGATTTTATAAATGATCGAATTGTTAAGCAATTATTTACATTTAGTATGAGTTGTCTATTGAATTTTTTTCAGTTTAATGGCATAAATATTTATCCAGAAAAGAAATATTTTTTATATAATTAGTTTTAATTTAATGTGAGAATTATAATATACAGTACTTATATAAATAAGATAAAATTTTATATTAGAAACAATTTGCTTAACTGTTAAAGTGTTAATTGATGTTATTTGTTAAATAATTTTAATTACATTGTATATCAAATAAAATTATTTTCTTAAGAAAAGTGTTGATGCAATAATTATATTATAAATTTATAAAATTTTTCAATTTATCAAATGGTTATTCCTTAATAAAATAAAAGAAATGTCTAGAAAACTATTAATTTATCATTTAATGATTTAAATAACTGAACAGAATTTTGATTTTTATTTTGAATAAATATTAATAAATTTGTGTATATTGTCCAAACAAAAAGTATATAATATATAGAATATGCTAGAAGTTCTAAAGAACAATGTTTATGTCTACATATTACGAAAACGTCGTGATAATGTTTTTGGCCATTAGATTGTATGTCACACACTCATGCCTACGTTTTTTGTTTTGAGGCCCGAACCCCACCCGACCAGTCAATTTATGTCGGTGTTGGACAAATTACGTGACCGGTTCACTAGACTACACGAAATAATGTAAATATGCTAAATA
>JAQGAW010003033.1:0-13479 GCA_034698025.1 Phthiracarus crinitus | reverse complement strand
TGAATATTTGATAATCTGAAAAAAATGACTAACGTTCCACTAACGGAAACATAAATTTGACTAACGTTCCACTAACGCTAAATTCAATATTTTCCACTCCACTAACGTTCCACTAACGGTGGTATTTTCAAATTCCACTAACGTTCCACGTTAGTGGAGCAAAATTTTCAATCACTAATATGAGTGTGGGTATCGTATAACATACGAAATCGAACATTATTTTAATAATTATATATTAAAACATTAAATATAAATAAAGTTTTGGTTAACACTAAGTCTATATTAACGTTAATGGTATGGCAGACGCGACCGCACGTTCGCTTCAATATGAATATAAAGCGGTAAATCATATATATTTATTTAATTAATAATGATTGCTATAATCAATTACTATTTATTTCAGAATTCCAATCTAGTACTACAAGCGGACACACGATTAATAGAGCGAAGACCGCGCGATGAGGCGACCGGCGAAGTGGTGTCACTCACTGGGAAATTGTCGTCCACTCGAATGGGAGATCGATATCAGCGAACAAAACCGCAAACCGCTAAACAGGAAGAGAGATCGAAAAGGTTGCGCAAAGTTCGCGAAAATGATTCGTCATCGAAATACGATTTATCGAAATTGAGAGGACATTCGTTGCTTTCGGAAAGTGTGGGCGAAAGCGTCGGAATCCTTTATCGGCCAAAAACGCCTGAAACGAGACAAACGTATGAGATAATACTGTCGTTTATATCGGAAATGATTGGCGATCAGCCCAGAGATGTTCTCTGCGGCGCTGCAGACGAAATTCTGCAGGTAATCAAAAGTGATAAATCGAAAGAAAAGGATAAACGAAAGGAATGCGAATCACTTATTGGATCACTTCCTGAAGAACGTTACGCCGTTTTAGTGAGTTTGGGACGAAAGATAACCGATTTCTCTGTAGAAGAACAGTCCATTCAACCCATCAATGATGATAATCTCGATGAAACTTATGGCGTTAATGTACAGTTCGAATCATCTGAAGAGGAAAATGAGGACGACTTGATCGGTGAGGTTAGAGAGGATGACGAAGAGGAAGCGTTTGAAGGCGAAGAAGCGGTTATGGATTCGGCAATACATGCCACAAATTTAGAGTGTTCTAAGGTTGAGACGAGACGTGACAAAAAGGCAAAGAGTTCAACATCTGTTCATCCAAGAGATGTGGACGCATATTGGCTTCAGAGGAACTTAAGTAAATCATATGACGATCCCGTTCAGGCACAAACAAAAGCAGCAGAAGTGCTTAAAATTTTGAAACAAGCGCGCGATGATCACGAAGTTGAGCATCAATTAATAGTTCTGTTGGGCTTTGATTCGTTTGATTTTATTAAGGTTTTGCGACAAAATAGACAATTAATACTTTACTGCACTCTTTTGGCGTCAGCGCAGACCGAAACAGAGAGAAATAAGCTCAGAGATAAAATGAAATCTGATCCAGAATTGGCAAAGATATTGCGTTCACGTGAAACAACTGATCAAAGTGAAAGTAATCAAAGCGCGAGAAGAGATGTGACCAAAACTCAATCCCGTTCTAGAGCTGAAGCCGTGGAAGAAGAAGAGAGTGCCAGTCAATTGACTAAATGCAAAATATTAGATTTAGAAGACATGGCATTTGTTCATGGATCACACTTTATGGCTAATAAAAGATGTCAACTGCCAGATGGTTCTAATCGTAAACAGAGGAAGGGATGCGAAGTGATTAATGTTCCGGCATTGGCTCCAAAACCTTTCGATGCTAATGAGGTACGAAATAATTTCATTGATTGTCATTCTCCTATAGCTTACCACAATTCTTTGTTCAATTATAAGAATTGTACATTTTTCGGGAGATATAGTAATGCCATCGATTACCAAACTTTATTTATAGTCAATAAAATTTAAGTATTGCTGATGAGTAACATTTTATTGTTTTGTTTTTTAGATTTTGGTGTCAATCGATAAACTTCCAAAATATATTCAGCCAGCATTTTCAGGCTATAAATCATTAAATCGAATTCAAAGTCGATTATGTAAAGCTGCCATAGAAACGGATGATAATCTTCTGCTATGCGCTCCAACTGGCGCTGGAAAGACAAATGTGGCGCTTTTAACGATTATGAGAGAAATTGGAAAACATATTAATCCTAACGATGGTGTCATAAATGCAAGCGAATTCAAAATAATATATGTGGCACCGATGAGGTCGTTAGTACAAGAAATGGTCGGCAATTTTTCAAAACGATTGAGTTCTTATAACGTTAAAGTTTCCGAATTGACTGGCGATCATCAGCTCACTCGAGAACAGATCAATGAAACTCAAGTTATTGTTTGTACGCCTGAAAAATGGGATATAATTACGCGAAAAGGAGGCGAACGTACGTATACTCAAATCGTTAAATTGATTATCTTCGATGAGGTACACCTTCTGCACGACGAACGCGGACCTGTTTTGGAGTGTTTAGTGGCGCGAATGATAAGAAGCATCGAAACAACGCAGGAAGAGATTCGTTTGGTTGGTTTGTCCGCCACTTTGCCTAACTATGAAGATGTGGCCACTTTTCTTCGTGTCGATCCATCCAAAGGATTATTTTATTTTGATAACAGCTTTAGACCCGTACCGCTCGAACAGCAGTACATCGGAATAACTGAGAAGAAAGCGCTTAAGAGATATCAATTGATGAACGAAATACTGTACGAGAAGGTGTTAGAACACGCGGGAAAGAATCAACTGTTGATTTTCGTTCATTCGCGCAAAGAAACGGGAAAGACTGCGCGCGCTATAAGAGATATGTGCTTAGAAAAGGATACTTTGGGCATGTTTTTGCGTGAAGGCGCTGCTTCTACTGAAGTGTTGAGAACAGAAGCAGAACAAGTGAAAAATTTAGAATTAAAAGATTTATTAGCGTATGGTTTTGCCATTCATCACGCAGGTATGACTCGAGTCGATAGAACTTTAGTGGAAGATTTGTTCGCTGATCGACACATCCAAGTTCTTGTTTCGACCGCTACTCTCGCATGGGGTGTCAATTTGCCAGCGCATACCGTTATTATCAAAGGCACACAAGTATATAACCCAGAAAAGGGTCGATGGGTCGAACTCGGATCACTGGATGTGCTTCAGATGTTAGGTCGAGCCGGAAGACCACAATATGACACTAAAGGAGAAGGAATTCTTATTACACAGCACTCAGAACTGCAATACTATTTATCGCTTTTGAATCAACAGTTGCCAATAGAGTCGCAGTTAATCGCGAAACTTCCAGATATGCTTAACGCTGAGATAGTGCTCGGAAATGTTCAAAATGTGAAGGAAGCCATGACTTGGATTGGATATACGTATCTTTACGTTCGAATGCTGAGAAATCCCACACTTTATGGCATTTCTTATGATGCTTTGAAAGAAGACCCGCTCTTAGAAACTCATCGCTCGAATTTAGTATTCACCGCCGGATCTATTCTCGATAAGTCTAATTTGGCAAAGTTTGACCGAAGATCTGGTCATTTACAGATTACCGAATTGGGAAGAATAGCCAGTCATTATTACGTAACACATGAGACAATGTCTACTTATAATCAATTATTAAAACCAACGCTTTCCGAAATTGAATTGTTTCGAGTGTTTTCACTTTCGGGCGAATTTAAGAACTTGACAATTCGTGAAGAAGAGAAGTTAGAATTACAGAAATTAATGGAAAGAGTGCCCATTCCTATAAAGGAATCGATTGAAGAGCCATCAGCTAAGGTTAATGTTCTTCTTCAGGCATACATATCACAGTTAAAGTTAGAAGGATTGGCTTTAATGGCTGATATGGTTTACGTGACGCAATCGGCAGCGAGACTGATGAGAGCGATACACGAAATTGTTTTGCACAGAGGATGGGCTCAATTGGCCGATAAAGCGCTGTCGTTATGTAAAATGATTGACAAGAGAATGTGGCAATCAATGTCACCGCTCAGACAATTTAAGAGAATTCCGGATGAAGTGGTCAAGAAGATCGAGAAGAAAGGATTTCCGTGGGAAAGGCTTTACGATTTGGGACCAAATGAAATCGGAGAACTTCTTCGAATGCCTAAACTGGGAAAAACTGTTCACAAATACTTGCATCAATTTCCCAAACTAGAGCTTTCAGCTCACATTCAACCGATTACGCGATCAACTCTTAAAGTTGAACTCACAATAATACCAGACTTTCAATGGGACGAAAAAATTCATGGAAATTCGGAAGCGTTTTGGATATTAATAGAAGACGTTGATGGAGAAATCATATTACATCACGAATACTTTTTGCTTAAACAAAAGTATGCTCAAGACGAGCACATTATTAAGTTTTTTGTTCCTGTCTTTGATCCATTACCGCCGCAATACTTCATAAGAATTGTTTCTGACCGATGGATTGGCGCTGAAACTATATTTCCCGTTTCGTTTCGACATTTAATTTTACCGGAGAAATATCCTCCGCCAACAGAATTATTAGATCTGCAACCGCTTCCGGTTTCCGAATTAAGAAATCGTAGTTATGAAGCGCTTTATCGCGAAAACTTTAATCCTATTCAGACACAAGTGTTTAATTCGCTTTACAATACAGACGATAATGTGTTTGTTGGCGCACCAAATGGAAGCGGGAAAACAGTGTGCGCTGAGTTCGCAATTCTTCGTTTGTTTACGTTATCGCAAAACGACGCCAAATGCGTTTACGTTACGCCAAAACACCAATTGGCGGATATTATTTATACGGATTGGACTCAAAAATTTGGTTTATTAAATAAGAAAGTTGTTTTACTGACTGGCGAAACGGCTACTGATTTAAAGTTGTTGGCAAAAGCGAATATCATTGTGTCAACGCCTGACAAATGGGACGTTATATCGCGTCGATGGAAACAAAGGAAAAATGTTCAAAATGTTAATTTATATATTGTGGATGATTTGCAATTAATTGGTGGCGAAGAGGGACCGGTTCTTGAAGTTGTTTCTTCGAGAATCCGTTACATCTCATCGCAAATCGAAAAACCGATTCGAATCGTAGCGCTTTCGTCATCGCTCGCGAACGCGAAAGATATTGCGCAATGGCTTGGATGTAATCAGGGCTTAACTTTTAATTTCCACCCAAATGTTAGGCCATTACCACTTGAGTTGCATATTCGAGGATTTAATCAAACGCATAACGCGTCGCGTTTGCAAACAATGTCTAAACCCGTTTATCAATCTATATTATATCACTCTCAACAAAAGCCTGTAATAGTGTTCGTATCGTCACGAAGACAAACACGGATCACAGCTATTGATATTCTAACGTATACGGCGGCTGACGCTCAACCAAATCGATTTCTTCACGGAAGTGAAGAAGATATCAAGACGTTTTTGGACAGAATTTCCGATCCAACTCTTAAAGAAACGCTTTCGAATGGTGTGGCATATCTTCATGAAGGGCTTAATCATACCGATAGACGAATGGTTGAGTTGTTATTCGATTCTGGAGCGATTCAAGTGATAGTGGTTTCGTTATCTCTTTGCTGGTCGCTATCGATAAATGCATATCTCGTTATTATAATGGATACGCAGTATTATAATGGAAAAATACATGCATATGAAGATTACCCAATCACTGATGTGATTCAAATGGTTGGTCGCGCTAATCGACCGCTTCTCGACGAAGACGGCAAATGTATTCTATTTTGTCAATCGTCGAAAAAGGATTTCTTTAAAAAGTTTTTATACGAACCACTTCCGGTTGAATCGCATTTAGATCACTGTTTGCACGACCACTTCAATGCCGAAGTGGTAACAAAAACGATTGAGAACAAACAGGATGCCGTCGATTATCTCACGTGGACTTTCTTATACCGAAGAATGACTCAAAATCCGAATTACTATAACCTCGCGGGTGTCACTAATCGTCACTTATCCGATCATTTGTCTGAATTAGTGGAGACAACGCTCTCTGATTTAGAGACATCGAAATGTATTGCTATCGAGAATGAGATGGATGTGACACCACTTAATTTAGGAATGATTGCCGCTTATTATTATATTAACTATTCTACCATTGAATTGTTTAGTATGTCATTGAACGCGAAAACAAAGATTAGGGGTTTGATCGAAATCATTAGCAACGCTGCAGAATACGAGGCGATCCCTATTCGTCATCACGAAGACTCCATTTTAAGACAATTATTGGCCAAAGTTCCAAACAAAATAGCGACTCCAAAGTTCAATGACCCGCACGTGAAAACAAACTTATTAATTCAGGCACATCTTTCTCGGTTGTCATTATCGGCTGAACTACAATCTGACACCGAAGATATACTATCAAAATCAATACGACTTATTCAGGCGTGTGTGGATGTGCTGAGCTCTAACGGATGGTTGGGTCCGGCAATGGCTGCCATGGAATTGGCGCAAATGGTTACGCAAGCGGTTTGGAATAAAGACTCGTATCTCAAACAATTGCCGCATTTTAATTCGGAGTTAATTAAAAAATGTAATGAAAAGGGTGTGGAATCCATATTCGATATCATGGATTTGGATGACGACGAACGCGACGCGTTGTTACAAATGGATGAGTCGAAGATGGCTGATATCGCGCGCTTTTGTAATCGATATCCGAATATCGAACTCACGTACGAAGTGGTGGACAAAGATTACATCGAAAGCGGGTCATCAGTGAATGTTGTGGTACAGCTCGAACGTGAAGACGAAACGGTGGGTTCGGTAATCGCGCCATTCTTTCCGCAAAAGCGTGAAGAGGGCTGGTGGGTAGTGATCGGCGATCCAAAAGCAAATACACTTATTTCCATTAAGAGACTAACGCTTCAGCAAAAGGCTAAAGTGAAGCTAGACTTTACTGCGCCATCGGTTGGCGATCACACGTATACGCTTTATTTTATGTCCGACTCTTATATGGGTTGCGATCAAGAATACAAGTTTAATGTTCACGTGAACAGCGGTTCGAGTTCCAGTCGAAAGAGAAAGGCTGATGACAGCGATTAAATAGTTTCCGATCACTTTTCCATTCATCATTTTATTATTATGTATTTTTGTTTAAATTTGTTTTTTTGTAGCAAAATATTGAATTACCGTAATTGTCATAAGCACTGCTTTTATTTTGATTAATCTAAAATTAATTAAAATATTTGTACCTAAACGTTGATGAACTTCACTAATAATAAAGAGCTCATGAATAAATAAATTAAAGTAATACGTAATTTAATCTCAATCTACTGTTAATTTAACATTTAATCTCAACTTAACATTAATAATTTAACCGTAAGTTAAGTTATAATCGGTTAGTTTTGATATGTTTTAACCCCTCTAATGACACGCACACGCATAGCACGTGCTGTGCACTAAACTGGAAGATAAGGGGTGTTGGCATTACGTTATGGCACTTATGTTAGACATTAGACTTAAAAGCAATACTCGATGTAATAAATGATGTGCGCATTAACAGCCAAATGTGTTGGAAAGTTATATTAAACAGTTATTTATTCGTTAGTGATATAAACACATCATTTTTGTGTTCAAATGTTGAACTGTTTTGCAAAAACGCTTTCACTTCAGCGAAACGATTGGATACTTTTTTTGCGTTTTGTCGTTTTGTTTGCCACTACTCAACAATAACACACTCAATATATTTGCCACAATTTGGTACTATTATTAAGCGCAACATATACTGCGCTCTTAAGGGTTAAAGAACTGAAAAATGCGCCCAAAGTTAATACTATATTAAACCCGAAATAGGTATTAGTTATATGTGGTAATTGTGTTGTTGTTATATGTTATGTGTTATATTCAATATATGGTAATACAGTACAAAACATAGAAAACATAGATATCCGCACTTATTTTACATTACATTGACTGTGAGATAACTTACTGTAAGTGAATATGCAGTACAATAACGTCTTCACATGTGATGGCCGTCTATTCACACACTATTCATAGCTAACAACACCACAACTACAACCACAATACTAATTATTAATTAAAACTATCAAATTTAAATTATTTATAATTCGAATAATCATTTAATTGATCGCAATTCACAAAAGTATTACAAAAATAATAATTTAGTTCGAAATTAATGCTTTAATTGTGCGTCAATTGAATTGAATTGAATTGAGTTAAGTTTTCGATTTTGCGTCTATTAATTGCGATCGCATTTCATATTCATATTTAGTTTATTTATCATTTTTCGGTATTAATCTCATTCAAATCACTCGAAACTATTATTTAGTATTTATTTTGATAATTTTAATTAAGTGTTAATCTTGTTTGTGTTTGTGACGTGATTTTATGGTTTTGGTTATCAAACACAGAATCGCGTAATGATTCCAATCAGTTATTATTGGATTTGATAGCACATTAAAGCACATCAATTTATTTTCCTGAAGTGTGACTCAACTATGAATGAAGTGAAGAGGTTATCACTGAAAACGGTGGTTACGAACCATAATAACGTGGAAAAGGATAAAACCGAAGCGCGAACAGCAAAATCATGCGACAAACTTAATAATTTTGCAAAGAAAACGAAACGATTTGAACTGACGTTATCCACACTCACCGATGATTGTATGGAATTTTCTTTCGCTCAGTTAAACAAACAAAACGATGATAAAGTAAGTGTCAATTGTCATCATTTAAATGATATTATTGTTAGAATTAGTAAAAAATGAATTTCTATGTTTTATCGCAATTGCTATTCATTAATACAAATTTAAAATTTTATTTATAATTAAATTGACGAATAGTCGGAACAAAATAATGGTGAGATCAATAGTGATGATCCTTTTGATGATAACGATGAGGTAAAGATGAGACAATTGGAGCGACAATTTCAAGAAAAGTATGGACCAAAGAAACGAAGACAATACGAGGACTATATTGACAAAGGAATGGGTTATGACGAAACTGATCCATTTATTGATAACGAAGAGGCTTACGATGAATTGGTGCCATCAACTCTTACCACTAAATACGGAGGTTTTTATATTAATTGCGGAGAATTGGAGTTTAGACCACTCTCTCCCGACGATAACGATGATGAAGACGAAGATAATATCAGACCTGTTGTAAAGGTTTTTCATTATTTAAATTTTATTAAATTTGTTTTTATTAATACATTTAATCTGCTTTACTAATATTAAATTTTATTATTAATAGCGTAAACGGAAGTTAGAATTAGAAGAATCAATAAAACGTCGTCGTAATAGTAAAGATGAGTTATTAAAGGCTAGAAAGAGTAAACAAGTTGTCAGTCCAGGAAAAAGTGTGGCGCAAATTCTTCAGCAAAAACGTCAGGAGACGACTGGCAATAAGCAATCGAATGAGAATGGACTCGAATTCAGAGAAATAGAGTTAAATGACTCGAATTCCGATTTATCAGAATCAATGAGAAATGTTATCGATTCTGTGGCTAAAGGAGAGGATCAAAGAATTTGCGACGAAAGAAACGCTTCCAGTGGTGGCTCTGATTTTGAGGAAGGAATATCTAAATTAGACTCGCAGTTAATTGCAGTCAAATTACCAGATGGCTTATCACACGAACTCAATTTAATATTAGAAAGAATTAAAAAGGTATTAAATTCTAAATTAATTTATTCAAAATGAATTCATTTGTACGTATATTCCTTATGTATAGTTTGCTCATTCATCACAAGACTCGAAGCGTAACTTTTTTAATAATGAAGTCAATAAATTGCTTTTAAGGTAAGTTTTGAATTTAATATCACAAATTATATTATTTACTTCTTATTTTCTAATAGTGTTGAAAAGAAATCACGTGAATTGCCTTCATCTCAACGAACTCAAATTTACACACATTTATCGTCATATCTTCCATGTACTAAGCAAACACTTATGACTCGCGCCAGAAAACTCCTTTTTGAAGAAGCAGAATATGGTGTGCAGACAGCAATCGCTAAGATGACCACAATTGTGTCGAGTATGATGATTTGTTTGCAGAAAAGTTATCACTCAAAGTGCGAAGAAGTTAAAGCTTCGTATGAATTAAATAAACAAAATGGTTTGATACCCGAACAAACTGAATTAAAATATCCGCGACGAGTATTCATTTGGAATGATGAGCTCACAAGTCTGTTAAACGAAGCGATCAGATATAAAATTAATTTATACGAACAAATGGGTTCAAGAAATCAGTCGATAAGTGTTTGCGAATTTGTATTAGAGTTTCTCGACAAAGATATTAAATCTATTTGGCCTAATGGTTGGATGAGTCGAAAAATATTGATTAATCAAACAAATTGGAGAACGGAATTATTGTCTCCGCAATCGAGTTCATCCCAAGTTCAAGTTCATTCACTTAATTTATCGTCTTCTAGTTCTGTAGCTCAACAATCTTCGCATACCGTTAACAATATCGATACTGAAAAACCTAATAAAGTTTCTCCTAATTTAACAGACAAAACTAAAGTATTGCCTATTTTAGCGGAAAAAGTGATTAAATTGAATCAAAATTCGACTGAAAGACCAACTAAAACCGTGCAAAACAATGAATCACTTGTCTCAGAATTAAAAATCCAGGCAAATGTTTCTGTTAAAAGTATGTCTAACATATCCGACCGAACATTGACCAAAATTAGTGATCACGAAGGTTTGGGCAGTAAATTTATTCCAACCATAAAAGAAGTTAAAGATATATCTAATAACGTTTCCAACTCGAAGGACATGTCAGTTGATTTGACAACAAAAGCGCGTTCATCACCGAAATTAATGAATTCATCGAATATGAGATTATCTCCAGTTAATCTTAAAACTTCTCCGAATGTAAGTGTAGTGAAATCGAACTCTCCTTCGCCTTCAGTATCGCCTTTGGCTTTAAATTCAATGATTTCTACAAAAAACGAGAAAAATTCAATGCGTGGTGACTTAGCATTGCATAAACTTATTGAGCAATCACTCGGTGATTATCCAAATTCATCATTAAATCAAAATAACAATCGAGTGGTTCGACAAACAACGTTACCGCACACAGCTTTACCCATCGAAGAAATGCTAAATAGAAATTTCAACGCAAACGCAACCATTAATAAAGATCTCAAAATGGAAGCAAGTATTGAAACATCGGTTGATTCTTCAAAGAAATTAATCCAACAGCAACAGCATAATCAGATCCATAAGCAACAGCAGCAACAACTACATCTTCAATTACAACCACAACAGCAAAAGTTTTTAAATAAACCGATAATTCCATCATCAAACCTAAATTTTCTTCGAAACACTGATTTAGTGAATAATAGTAAAAAGAAAAGTATGAATTTAATATCTCAAATCAAAGAACGAAATCATGAGCTGCATCGACAAAATCCTCAATTATATCATTCACAGACAGCGAAAACCACATCCACAACCAATAGTGACGCATCGATAAGTATTACTCCAGTTACTAATCGGACGTTAATCGAAAACAACAACAATAGTGCGAAAGTTCAATCGTACACAAGCGCTATGACTGCCAGGACTACTGCAAGTGTTATAACACCGCCATCTACTCTTCAGCTAAACGTAGCGGCATATCATCATTTGCTTAATAGTACATCACAAGCGCAACAATTGCAACCTTTAAATGAATGGTTGCGCCAATTCGCTACAACTTCTAATAGTAATTACTTTTATAATTCTTTTCCAACCACAACAACCGCTAATCAAAATAATGGTAAGTTTTTCTTCTAATCAATAATTTAAAAAATATTAAGCTTCTAAAACTAACTGATTTTTATGCTCACCAATAATTCGAAAGTTTTAATAAGGGAATGATAATGTAATTAAAATTATAAAAATAATTGTTTTTTCCACTATTTTTTCATTTAAGAAGGAAGAGGACGAACATCTAATTAACGTCTATTCAACCCATTTTTAACTATTGAACGCTCGCTCATTGATTTAATGAAAATTACATGTTCGGTACAAATCAAAATCATTTTATATTATAGGCAACATTTATATTAATAGGGTTTTAATGAAATAATCTTATGACACAATATTAACTCCAGAATCAAATTTGAAACATTGATATCAAATTAAAAATTCGTTTGTGTTTTCAAATTTTGTGATGAAACTTATTTTTTATTTAAATATTATTATAATTATTATTTTGTTGCGACTTAAGAGTTGAAAACAAATTGTAAATATAATTGTAATAACAATTTTAATCAATTGTAAATTAAGTATTTTTACAATAATTTTGCTCATTATTAATCAATTTGTAAACATAAGAGATATTCTCTCATATTTATTATTATTGTTTATTTTTTGTAGCATATCATTGAATATTTTGTAAATTAATAGTAATTATATTTCTTAACTTATAACTATAGATTTCACAGTTCATAAATTTCGCTGTAAATGAATTATTTAATCGAAATAAAATTTCATTAAATTAAAACTTAAATTTCTACAAATTTTAAGCCTAATTTATTTTTGATGATTTTTAATGTTCCAAAAATGATTTCGGGCGCAGACGAGCTGAGCGTTCCGTTCGGTCTTCAAGTTATTTCGAATCGAATTATACTTTCAGTTCACTTAATAATTTTATGAGTCACTGAAACTTTTGGTTTAATTTGAAATATTTATTTAAAAGTTAAGATTAAGTTAAAAATACAATTAGATTATAATTTAGAATAAAAGAGTACCCAAAAGTTTAGTTGAGTATAAACAATGCGTTAATATTTTGTTTAACTGAGAGATATGTCCGTGTAATGGCCAGAGTCGCCACTTTTTCGGAAATAAAACACCAAAATTTCGGACCAAAAATGATCTTTTTTCGTACTATTTTTCGGAAATTTTCTGAACATTTTTAGGTAAAAATCAAATGTACAAAAACTTCTTAGCCTTTAGATCTGAGGTTTTCTTTCTTACACTCCTAAAAATTGAGTGTTGAATTACTTATCAGAGTTAAGCATCAAACTTTTGCCTTGAAATATAATTTTTTTTACATTTTCATAAAAATAATTTTAAACGCCGACACTTAAAACTCATCAAATTTAAGCAACAATATTTAATATAAGTATATTTTTCGGATTTTCGGAAAACTTTGGAAATTTTTGAATAGACAATTTTTTCGGAGTTTTCGGAAACTAAATGTGGTTTAAATTTGTTTGTAATTAGTGACATTGTAGTGTATGTGCACTTACAGCACATCACTAATAGTTTACGTTTACATACTATTACTGTATTACTATGACTGTACTTCAAGTCTTACTTGAAGTACAGTGACTCACAATTACATTCAATACAATGTTAATAATTACTTCCGTGTTAGTGCTTTATAATATTAGTCATATATGCTAACGTGTAATACTATGTTAGTATTACACGTGTCACTTACATACTTACTCTCGTTATGTATAGTCACGTTTGCAGTGTTTATATGTATTGATTCAATGCTTAACTTATTATACAATAATAAAGTGTTTTGTATCGCAATTGAGTTACTATTCTAATGCTTAGTGAAAGCCTA
>JAQGAW010003032.1:0-13480 GCA_034698025.1 Phthiracarus crinitus | reverse complement strand
CCTTAATAAACATAAAGAAACGGAAATCCCTTAATTAATATAGAGAAAAATTCCCTTAATAAATATAGAGTGTCTACGGACAGACGGACATACCCAAATCCATATATCTGAATTTTGTAGATAAAAAGTCAGATAAAAAAATTCTAAAATTTTTAAAACCAATTTTTCTTAAAGATAAATAAATAAGCTTTTAAAAGGTATAGTAATTATAAAAATTAATTACCATTTTGTACTAAAAAAACTCTGTCCAAGGTGTTCTGTTTGATTTTTTGCCACCCCTGTAAGCCTAACACATACAAGTCCGAGTTTTTAATTTGCTGAAGATTGCATTAATATATAGTTTCTGGATTATTCCGAAAAATTGCAGAACTAATTATTACATTAAGAATTTATATTTATCATTAAGTTATAGATTTCTCATAAATATTAAATTAGATTATATTTTGAAATATTGAAATATTATAAATTTAATTTCAAGATAAAAACCTCTATACTGTAATATCGATTTCTTTATTAAATAATTTATATATAAACGTAAAATTAAATGTATTTAAATTATACACTGCATTGTACATTGTTTAAGCATTATAATCAAGTAATTTAATAATTTTAATAACTTTTTTAATAACTTTTTAAATAAGGTTTTCAATATTAAACAATTATGAACCAAAGCTACAATATTTATAATATCAATTTCTTAATGTATTACAATTTTATATTAGCATAAACTTAATTATAACTAAACTGTATTTAGTAATATATAATAAATTTACATTCTATACAATTATTAAATAATAATGATATAGAGTTGAATTAATTTTTAAATGATATACACAAATAATATGAAAGATGTTGACGTGAAAAAGCTATTACCACGACATTTAATCATACCATCGGCTGGAAGTCATTTATATAGAATTGGTTTGTCATTATTTAAATATGGAAATCAACGCAGATATAGATTCTGTAAACCAGTATTTGTATGGTTTATTATTTATTTGCAATTATTTAAAAGCGTTATATCTCTATTAATTAGAACAAATAATCCAACAATTTATTTACTAATTGGAGATTTTACATATTTTCTAAACCTAAAAATAAAATTTAATTTTGAAATAATTTTAACAATACAAATATTAATGGTATCATTGGTAACACATTTGAAAAGTTATGTTAAAGGTTTAAAACCAGGTTATATGAAACCATTTGATATGTTGTCAGGTCTGTTATTATTATGGAAAAGATTTTTAAACTGTTTTATAATATCAAATAATTTTTCTATATTGACAGATATTAAGTGCGATTACATTATATTTCATTAAATCAATTAAATATCAGTCAATGCTATGATTTATAGTCACCAGGAAATAATTGTTATATGGTATACTAGTATTTTTGTTATTCCGATATCTAACTATCTTTTACTTCAAATTTCATACAATAATAGCCTTTTCTAATTTATTATTTTGTTGAAATTATATATTTATGCATGATATTGATCTGTATTAAGCATGTAATGATTAGAGATGGGAAAATGAAAACAATGTCTTCAATTGTCTCCATTGTCTCCAAAACGTAATTTTTGTCTCCTTTAGGAGACATGACTCTAAATTAGTGATATTGTCGATAGTTGTCTCTATTTTACAATTTTTTCGTGTTTTACGGCTAAAATATTAAAATTTTAAATTTTTTCTGCAATTATGATTTCAAAATTTTCGGACTTTTGAATAAAATATTGGGCTGTTTAAGCCCTCAGGGAAAAAATATTCATTTATTTAAATAGAGGACATCATTTAAGTTAGAAAATAATTATGTATTTAGCGTCTCCTTTTGTCTCCACTTTTGTCTCCTTATTACAGAAATTGTGTCTCCTATTTTGTTTCCTTTTTAGTACAAAATTTGCCTCCTATTTCCCATCTCTAGTAATGATGCAGCAGTTAATTAAAGCAATATAATATTATATTCTTATGTGATCATTTCCATGACAACCTTAAATAAAGAAAAGGATCACATGTAAAACATTGTAAATGAGTATAATTTGATTTAAAATTTGAATTTGTTATAAATTTTTTAAAAAATTATATCTATATTTCAAAATAAATATAAATATTTTATTTTTGTGAGAATTAATAATATTTGTTATATTTTTTATTTTCAAAAATCTGTTAATCAAAGTTATAGGAATAATCTTTCTTTTTATTGTAAGCAGAATAAAATTTTCAATACGGGATAAGCATTTTTTTAAGTTTGTACAGAAAAGATTTTGAAATAATCATCTTTAGCTCACTAAACGCCCTTGAAATTGACATTCTGTCTGTACGTCTGTGCACTCTTTATATTTATTATTGAGTTAGAAAAGGGTCAAAAATCAGTTAAAACTAGGAAAATTTGAGCTATAAATAGGAAAAATTAACTTGGGTTTTAATTGGTGGAACTACACGCTTATTTGAGTCTGTGATTACAGTCGGGTAACCTGAATTTTTAGCAATGTCTTTCTGTAGAACTGGGATTTTATTCCTTATATTTTTAAAGGGTTTTTAAAAAATAAAAGGTTTCTTTATATTTATTAGGAGATTTTTGAATTAACGCCTAACAATTGGCTTAAAGTGAGCTATAAATGTTTTATTACGGCAAAATATTGGGGAAAAATCGTATTAAAATAGCTTAAAATAGTTAAAAGTTGACTAAATAAGAGCATAAAATGGAATAAAAATAGCTTTTAAAAGGTTAAAATGATAAACATAGACTAAAAATCGGCTAAAAATAGGCTAAAATGGATTTAAATAGGTCAAAAAATCTACTAAATATTTTTAAAGGGATTTTACGTTTCTTTGTATTTATTACGACCTAACAATATGCTTAAAATGAACTAAAAATGGCTTCAATACTGCCAATAATGGGCGAAAAATGGGCAAAAATAGCTTTAAAAGAACAAAAATCCACTAAAATTCTAAAAACACACTAAAATTGGCTTTAAAATAAAAATTTTCAATAAAAATAATACCGTTTAGTCTACAAAACAATATGTTTATTCTATTAAATAATGCTGGTAACACGCGTTTATTTGCTTCAGTAAGTGTCCGCTAACATTAAATTTTGTTTCTGACTCGATTCCCAATACACTCTCTAAAGTATTATTTACAACAATATATTATAAAGCTATAAATATACAGTAATAGTAATAACTGCTTAAAAATGAAAATAAATTATAGTTAGCCAACAATAGAAACTATAATTTAAACGCCAAAAAAAATAATGCACAAAAAATTTGGATTATGCTATTTATATTAACTCTATTTATAATACAAAATGAGCTCATTATGAATTTTCATTCTCTTTCTTGTTTTTTTCGTAAAAACTGAAAGGTTCTATCAAACAGGAGATATGAATGGCATCGATAGAAGGCAAATGAAAATTTATTATCTCTATATAATTGCGAAAGTAAAGTACTACTACTAAATAATTGATTTCGTAGATATCAATACCTGTAGTCACATATCGTAGAAATTCCATATATAACTCAATTGCATGACCACAAAGCAGTTTAAAAAGAAAAGCTGTAATTAGAGTTTAAAGTATGCTCTTTGTTAGGTCGCGCTGTGTTCAATCTACTACAACCAACATCACTATGATTTCAATGAAAAGCGAATTCGTTTCAAAATCCCTAAATGTTTTTGTAATATATATACGAGTATATATATAAAAAAAATTTGTTGTAAAAAATTGAAAGTTCACACAGTAATTCCTAATTTCGAAAGTGTATAAAATACTATCACACGCAAGAAAACTAGTTATTTAGCGAACAATGTAAAGATATTTATTAAGGAAATCCTGTTTTTAATAACTCTATTCAATGAGAAATAGAGAGAAAAAAAGTTTTCTTCAAAGGTTAATAAAAACCGAAAATAGAAGCGTGTATTTAAGTATATGTGATTAGAAAAAAATTACGATTCAATACGAAAAAATTGAGTTATAAATAGTGATGCATTACTGTCATTGTACTCGCATGTGAAATATTTAATACTGAATACCACATAACGTATTTAACCGCTGAACAAAGCAGCCTAACAATACTGACGCTATATTAAACTTTTCACACTGATTGATGTTCAACACTTTAGGGGTGTTAAGCATCAATCAAATTCATTGAAAAGTGGTTGACAATGATTTTTCAATAAAAATTTGAAAAAACTATTATTACAATTGTATTTTATTGATAAAAATGCTCTGCGAATTATAGATAAATACATTATGCATTTTTTGGGGGCAAATAATAGCCACGAATAATAATAATAATAATAATAATACTAAATAAGAAATTAAAATGATTTGAGCAATAATTCTTTCGTTTGCAAAGTGACACTGAAAACGGAAACAAAACTTACAATAATTGTTACCTAATATTTTCGATACATATTTATTAAACAATATTATAATCGTTAGCTATAATTATTTATATAATAGATTACATAATATATTAAAAAACATTATTCAATAATTTTTCAATCTTCAAATACGCTTAATTTTAAGCAACACAACCGACAAAATAAATAAATACTGATATAGTTTGTGCAAAAATGACTACAATAGTCTTGACGAAAAAAATGCTATTTTTATAAATGCAACGAACAAAAAAAATGTCTTAATCAATTCAATTATATTGACCTACAAATTCAAAATAATAATAATAATAATATAAATATAAATAAATAAAATGAGATTTGTGGCTCTTTTGGCAATGACCCAAATCTTGAAAAAAAAATTGTTAAGTGAAATGACAAAAAGATGTTATTGTGTTGGTGTGTGTGTGTGAAGTGTTGAACATTCAAATATGGCATTAATAAGCGAAATTAAATTTTTCAAATGTGTGTATATATATATATGTACGGTATATATGACTAGGCGTTACAAATAGTTTATGCGAAAAAACTTTTTTTAACAGATCATCGTTAAAGATAATTAACAACATATGACGCAATATCACGCAAAAACAAAACATGACAACAATAATAATAATAGGAATAAAAACCATAATCCGAATCAGTTTGGCGCGTAATTAATCCGAACCCACTCCTTATTTCTCGACGAAAATTTGATCGCTTCGATAACCGCCTGAATATACTGGCCATCATCGAAATTTGCGGCTAAACTAACCGCTTCTTTCGCCCAATGAAACACTTTCTCCTCGCCGTTCACATCACTTTCACCGTTCGTTTGTTCATCACTGGGCGAACACTGGAACGCATCTTTCAGCGCCGAAATCATCCGAATCAGTCCTTTAACGTAAGGCTTTGGCAGAACTGTTTTGGCACTTATTGGTAGGTTATTATTATCGCTCAGATCTTCGTTCGTATCGACATATAGGATCTCTTCCTTGAGTGATGAGAGCTGACGCGCGTAGAGGTCACCGCCGCGTACCGCTAAGTAGCCTTTAGTGCCGCACACCAGCACTTCGTGCGAGAATTGTCCGAACACGTGGCCGTTAAGTGTCACGTTAGCCACGCTTAGATTATTTTCCATTTCCATTTGAAACGATACGAAGTCATCGGCGGTTATTTTTCGTATGTCTAAAACTATTAAAGGAAATAATAATAATTATTAGTTATTTTTGTTGGGTTTTGTTGTCGTATATCTCGCATACCCTTATCATCATTTTGACAGTAATTGCGTACAATTCCGTGAACGCGCTTCGCTTTGAGTCCAGTGACAAACGTGACGATATCGATGACATGCGTGCCGATATTGGCCAACAAACCGCCGCCCATTAACTCATCACAGCTTATCGAATAAGTATCCGTACCTAATAAAATATAATACAGTAAATGGTATATGTTTTGATTGATAGTTTAATTGCAGTGCTGTACAGTGAACGCAGTCACTAAGTAAACATAGGAAAACTATTTTAATGATTCATTAAACTAAATTACGATACGATTTCCATATGGAGATATAACACTGTTTACGTTGCGTTGTATAGTAAATATTGTAGTTTAGTAAATCATAACTTATGAATCACGATTTGAATCGGTTTTCATGTACCGCTTCCGGTACAACACATTTTTTGGCCATTTATTTATATAAATAAATAGGTTACAGACCTCTTAACTAAGAAGTGTTTACTCTATTAGAAAGTGTTTACCGATGATAGACAGTGATTTAAAAATCCGAGAAATGATGAAATAAATAATTCATTCGTGTAATAAATATCGTAATCAACAATAAATAATGCTAACACAGACAGGTTTAATCAATTTAAATTTTTCATATGCACACACAAAAAAAATTAGACACGGCTAGAATATATTAATAAAAATTACATTCAAAACTTTCGAGTCTCGTTAGTTCGCTATCGCTATAAAACCACATTACACTACAGTAACTGCACCCATAAACACACACACCTCGTAAACTAATGATTTCCTTCCTCGCATATATCGAAAAGTAAATAAGCTTATGTTATGTATGGAAAACTAGTAAAACTTTTAGCGAATTTTAAAAGGAAAAGCGTGAAAACAAACAATTGCACGATAATGGAAGGCATATGTCTGTAGTTATGGCACTCAAACGTTTCCACCATCTCTGACACATCCTATTGATAGTGTCAACAAAATGTCTTGGAATGCTAACAATCATATGATATGTGTGTCAAATTAATGATTAGTCTCTCAGACTTTAAGCGTTTGTTTTGGTGCAAAATAATCATATTTTGAACTCATAATTTGCATCAAAAATTTTATAGATTTGACAGTATATGTCTGTTGATTTGGCTTTCCTTTATCGGAAAGCATTTATGTTTTCGAAATTAAAAATATAGACTATAACGCAATAAATAAATAGTTTAGCGAAATACTATGACTTAGCTTCAGATAAATAAGATAATACGGATAAAAACAAAACTGATAATACTTTTTGCGTCATTTAAATCGAAATGTGTTGCATCCAATAATACTAATCACTAGTTATGGGAATGAATTGACATTTTTTAAAAAAATATAGCATATATTTAAAATTTAATCAAAAAATCACGCTTTAAAGAAAATCCGTTTAAAATTTTTGGTTGAATAAAATTTCTAACAATACTACTGTGTTTCTGTAAATCTAAAATTAGCGGATACTTGACGTTTGAATTATAGTCATTGAACATTGAACGCCAGATTATTTCAATTTGCATATCGATAATAATAATAGCGATTTGGCTAAAATTATGTTCAAACGAAATTGCACGCAACAAATCGCTGGCAACACAACTAACTCTGAATATATTAAAATCGATTTCAATTAACTTAAAAACTAATAATAACAACAAAAACGAATAAAACTAAAAAAATAAAGTTCACGCATAAACATGAGTACCGTTACAGTAATAACAATTTTTAATACTAGTTTTACTATTACTTATCAATCAATTATTGAATAAAACCAAAAAACAAATTATTAGAAACATAAACACAAACCTTGAAGCGAATCACCGAAAACCGTACAATTAATCACATTAATCTGACCGATAACTCCGTCCGAAATTAATTTCTTCATTTTGAGAAAAGCGGGCAAAAACCGCAACGAATTAAACAAAATCGTAATAAGCGACGGATAGTTCATGGCAGCCCTATTCATGGCGCACATCTGCGACAGCGACACAGCCGGCGGCCAATCGCACAGCACGTGCTTACCGATACCGCACGCTTTAGTGGCGATTTGCTCGTGAAAGTGTGGCGGACATGCGATCACGATTAGCTGCACCGATGGCAGCAGAAGCACGCGGTCGATCACGTCTGTGGCGAACGCGATGTCCAGCTCTTTGGCCACGTTTGACGCCGATTCGAGCGTGTATGACCAGATTGCCGTCACTTTGAAGCCTTTGGCACGAACGCACCCAACGATTAGCCGCACTAACTGTCCGCAACCGAATATACCGATTCCCGGTAACATTTTTCACGATAGTTTAGTAGTTGTGTTGTTTTGTTTTTTTTTTTGTTTGACAGTTTAATTCAACTTCAATGACATTTTCGAGTAGCGTTTAAAAACGGATATCACATAAAATTTCTGATGATTAACTGTCACATGAATATACACACACTTTTAGACGCTATCATATGATTTCCTATATTATTATTATCGCTAGTAATTTCGTGTGCGTTAATGTTTACCAGCGTTCAAACAGACAACGAACGCTTTTCTAACTCCGTTAACGATTCACAACTATTTTTTTTTGCTTTCACACTATTAACGTTAAACTGGTGTGCATTGTTGTAGTGTTGTTGTTGTTATGATAAACACATACAAAAATTTCATTTCATTAATGACGTCACGTATTAAAACGTGTGACGTTTAACGCAGGCTATAATATTTAGCGTTTCGTATAGAGTACAGTACAATCGCTTTATAACGTTAGTCTATAATAATAATTTTTTAAAATAGGTTGTTAACCATTAATTTTAAATTGTTCGCACAATTAATTAGCAACGGATTTAAATACATATTTTAAAAATTTTCGGAATTATAAATAAAATTTTTAAAAATGATAAATTGAATTTTACAGAAAAAAAACGTTTGTTTGGTTTATCCATTAATTTCGAGTATTTAAACACTACTTCATCGAAAAAACACGTGTTTTGTTTTTAACGTGAAATAAATATAACATAACATTAAAGAAAATAGTTTTATTATAAACATTTAGTGAAAATAAAACAAAATGAGTTCAACCGATATATTAAACAAACTGTCATTACGTGAAGTGCAAGAAAACAACGAATTCGTGTCAATCGATAAAGAGTTAGAAGCCATCGATGATGAACAGAGCGACGAAGAGTTAGCGCACAAAACACTGGTCAACAACATATCACAGCTGTCTTCCGATCGCAAAACACCGCATAAGTTCAAAGCGACGCGATTTGAGGCCAGCGATGACGTCAACCAATACAATCTGAGTCAATGTAAGTCACCATAAAATTACAATAACTTTAATTAATTTTTCATTTGTCTTCACAGCCAACGATCAGATAAAAGTAACCGAATTGATCGCATCGATCAAAGACCCAACTGGTAAGATCAAGAAGCGATTGAAAAACTTGCACCGAAAGCCACTGTTGGACACACCGTTGGAGAAGCCGTTGAGCGACCAAATTGGGAGACGAGTGGCGTACGAGACATCTGTACAGCAGTTGACAAAATGGGATTCAGTTGTGGACACCAATCGAAGAGCAGATCAGTTACACTTTCCGCTCAAACAATGCGATTTACGTATGGAAGCCACGCGTCATTTGGTGAGGAATTTCGCGCCGAAGACGAAGATGGAGCTCGAGATCGCGGAAGTGCTCGGAAATTCCGAAAATGTTTTGACTGATCATAAGGTGATATTTGCTATTAAATGTAATACTTTTTAATTTACTATAAGTATTATCCATTTTATTATTAGCCAATAACTGCGGCCGAAGAAAAGTATCTGAAAGCTATGAGTTTAGAAGAAGTGGGAATGAGAATCAGAGACTTGCAGAAAACGAGAGCATTGCATAGCTTTCAACTCGCGAAACAGAGTCGACAGAAGAAAATCAAAAGCAAAATTTATCACCGAATACTACGCAAAGAAAGGCTTAAGAAAGATACGGATCTGTTCGAAGAGCAGAGGCAAAAAGATCCGGAAGCGGCGCTCAGACAGTTGAATGAATTGGATATATTGAGAGCAAAGGAAAGGGTGACTCTTAGGCATATGAATACTGGAAAATGTGCTAAAATTAATAAATTAAAATCGAAATACGATGACCCGACCAGACAAGCGATGTCCGATCAGATGGAGTTTCGTAAAAAGTTGCTGAAGAAGCAGCCCAGCGATGATGAAGTGGAGCAAGTGATTCGTTTAAATACTGAGATCAATGATGATAATAATAAAGTAGATAATAAAAAAGATAATAACAATGAAGGATTTACGTATAATTTTAATGCAACGGAAGAATACAATCCGTGGTTAAGAAGTAGTAGTAAAGGCATTCAGGTTTGTCTTATCATTTATTTAACGTTATTATCATATAATTATTATTTTCATTAATATCATTGCAGATTAAATTGGAAGAAATTAAACGCAAAGAAATGGAAAACCAAAAAATATCAGCTGAGAAAAAATCGCCAAATAATAAATGGAAAGTAACGGAAAGAAAAGACAAAAAGGAAACTCCAGCGCAAGCCATCAGTATTGTCGAACCAGAGGTTAACCGAAACGATGAACCACTTATAACTAGGGTGACCATACCTCCCGGTTTGACCGGAATTTTCCCGGTTTTTAACTAATAGACCAGTCTCCCGGTTGATGTCTCACCTTGACATTACGTTATCCCGGGATTAAAATATTACAAAATTATGATTTTTTTATGTAATAAATAATAATTAAAGCATCAACAAATAACATTACTTGCCTATAAAATTAACGCAATAAATTGCTTCAAAATATTTAATAAAATATCATTACTTAAAAAAATTTGTAAAAAATATCAAAATTTTTCAACGTATTATTTTTTGTAAATCTTTTTTATTAAATAAAAGATTACTTTACGATAGTTGCTGACTTTTTGGGAGAGAAGTCTAACTTATGGTATTGACAATGTCTGTCGTCGTGTCCAAGACATTTATATTTATAAAGTCAGCTCTCTTTGAATGTGTAATTCATGTTTATTAATAAATTTGCAAAATATTTAAATTAAAAAAGATTTTTTAAACTTCATAAATAAATCTCAAGGGTAAACTAAAATTGAGATGGTCACCCTATATAGTCACCCTATATATATTACACTTTTTGTAACATCCGTAAGAACACATATACTGTTGTACACTACACTTCCGTAAAACTCTAACCCATTATTCTTGCTATGTATTTCACTCTTTTTATTACCCCAACCTTTTTATTTCTCATTAGCAGTCGTCCTCAAATTTTGTTCAGACTGTTCGTATCAGAAAACTTTTCGGGATTAACACTTCAGCAGAACATCGGAAAAAATAATTCAGAAGGAATTATGGGATAAAAGTATTTTGCTGCCTTCCACTGTGCTTTGCGCTAGACTATGTAATCGTAAAAAATTAAGGCCAGAGCCCGATCTAAGCCCGACAAAAGCCTGACAACTTCAAAATTCCAAAGCCCGACCCGGCCCGATTTTCCATTATTTATAGGTTTAATCTCAAATTATTACTTAACTAAGTTTATATTTATTTTGTTTCTTATAAAATCTGATTATTATAAAGAGTAATCTGCAATAATTTACAGTTTTTAATGCTAAAATATTGTTCGTTTAGAAAATTTCCTTCCAAAATCAAAATTTTCGGGCCTCGATATTTTGAATCTAAAATCCCGGTCCGACAATTTTTCTTAACATAAAACCCGAGCCCGACAAAGCCCGACCAATTTTGTCGTGGCCCGCCAAGGCCCGAAAAATCGGAAGCCCGAAACATACTCTACTTTGCGCATCACATTTTATGCGCTACACGCCTACGCTTAGTCTCTTAGTGCTATACAGAAAATGCTAACTCAAAGGGAAAAAGGGCATTGAAAAGCATTGACATCCATTTAAGATATTATGGGGTAATTGATTGCCCCGTACTTACTTTACGGTTATTATAAATTTTGTTTTAATGACTAAGAAGCGAAAAAATACTGATATATTAAGAAATAATTAATTGAGGCATATCTAAAACCCCAATAAAATTACATTTAGTGTAAAAAAGTTATGATCTCAAAAAGTGTATTTGGGGCGATTTATATCCCGTTGATCTGCTGAAGTTTTAAGAAATTCTGATGGATACGGGTTTATTAAATGTTTATCTCCGAATAGGAAAGAGTAGTGTGTTATTTATGTTCATTTATTATATAAGCCGTGGTAATTGCAAATGTAAAATACTATTGCTTGGTGTAAAAGCAAAATATAGATCGCCTTATGAGGGTTCTTACAATCGCAAAAAAATGAATATAAACTAAGTTTTTTTAATTTTTTCGTTGTTTGAGCACATTATAATTCTTACTTTTATTCTGTTGGTTAACAACGGATTAATCAAAATTATTCTTGATTTAGTTGAGACGTTTCGATAGCTAACTTTCAGTTTATCTTTTTTCAATCAAATTTAAATATTTTTTGTTGAAGGATTAACTTATAACTTTTTTGTTGAACAGTTAACAAGTTAGTGAAACAGTAACTAACTTTTCGTGAACACCAGACACATTTAGGGAGATCGCCAATAATAGCAGAAATTTTAGTTCAATTTATTTTTGAAAATCTATTAATACCTTTATTAAACCTATAAAGTTTTTAAAAATTTATGTAGATGACTCGTTATTAGTTAATAATAAATGATATTTTAAATGATTTTTAAATAATAAAAATTTTTAGAACCAGAGTTAAAATATCAAGTTTACATATAAAATTGAAAAAAATAATGAAATACCATTTTTAGATATTCTTATTACAAGAAATGAATCAGTAATAGCTACTTCTGAATACAAAAAACCCACAAATTCTAATAGGCTTTTAGATTATAACTCTAACCATTCATTGGATAATAAAAAATCAGTTATTCGGTCTATGGTTAATAGAGCATTAACTTATTGTTCTAATGAAGAGTTATTAAATATAGAACTGAATTATGTCACTTTAGTTTTACAAAGTAATAATTATCCGCTTAAATTGATAACATTAGTTATAAATCAGACTAGGTCTAATTGTTTAAAAAATAATTTTTCTTCAAATTTTGATAAAAGCAAAATTATTTCAGTTCCATATATAAAATGTACCAGTGAACGAATAAAACATTTATTAAAAAATGCAAATATCAAGTAGTTTTTAAACGAGGTAAAAATATTAAATCATTTTTTAATAATTATACTTATTCTCCCTTAAATAAAAATAAATTTGTTTATAATATTAATTGTAAGCAATGTGATGCAAAATATATAGTTAACACGAAACGAATGTTAAAAATGAGAATTAGTGAACATAAAAAAGCTCTTAGCTTTGATTATGTTCATTCGAATGTGGCTAATCATGCCATAAATAATAATCAATTAATAAATTTTGAAAACCCTTCAATATCATATCAAGAAAGCAATTTTTTCTCTCGAAAATTCTAAGAAATTAAGGATATTGAAAAAATAAAAATAAAAAATATCCCACTTATGAATTTACAGCAGAGTGGAAAATTCTATTTTACCAAAACAATACATACCATTGGTTTAAAAAATTATTTTGTAATCAATTATAAGATTATAAACCTATTATAAAATAAAAAAATTTTAAGAAACCAACTATTATTGGTTGGTTTCTTAGGCAAAGTTAAGTGAACGTATAATATTGTTGCGATACTGGACACAGTACCGCCGATTCCTTAATACCCGATAACCATATATCTTAAGCGCTTCACGAAACGTTAATATATACCAATAAATGGTCACTGAACTCAATAACTAATAACGATTTAATATAACACTTAATTAATACAATACAATGTG
>JAQGAW010003031.1:0-13490 GCA_034698025.1 Phthiracarus crinitus | reverse complement strand
GCTGATTTTGCTTCTACGGGAGCAGACCCGCGGGAGTATAAATATTTTTTGCGGGAGGGAGTGGGAGTGTAAAATCGTACTTTTTTCGACCTCTACTGTGTGGTTAACGTAGTACACTAAAGAATAAATAAACTTTACCTTAAAAGGTCCAAAAAGCTATCCTCAGATAAAACTTTTCTTCCAATCGATTGATCGATGCCATCGTTATATTTATTTGTTTTATGTCCAGGTTTTATTAACAAAACCATAGATATTGCTAATATTGTTGTCAAAATATAACAAATAATATAATAGATACAAACTCGTGCACCGATTTTTCCCGAAAGTTTTAGATCAATATTTGCCATCGCATACACTATACTACTAAATATTAGCGGTAATATAAGACATTTAAGTGCTCTTAAAAATAATTCTCCAACAAATCCAATATATTTAATTGATCTTTGATTCCAATGTTGTGGATGCCATTGTTTTATCGCGATTCCCAAAACTATGGCCATTAGTACTGCAGATAATGTTGAAATCGCCAGAATATTATTGTCAATTACGGTCATTATATTTTCAAATGCAGATTTGTTTGATTTGTTTGTATTATAATTTTTTTTGCTACTTTCGACACTTTCTATACTATTATGGTTTATAATATTATTATCGGAATCTATTGATTTTAGTTTAATTTTACTGTCAATATATTTAATGACAAGTAACTTGTATGTTACCACAAATGCTATAAAAGTGGCAACAATTTGCACATTTAGAGTAATTATTTGGCGGCGAAAGTCGAATAAGTAAGCGGAGAAAAATAGAAAAATTAACATAATAATTCCATATAATAAAGTTATAGCTATGGTCAACATGTGATTAATTGAAAATTCTTTATATGTGAAAAATATCGCTATTAAGGTTATTACTATTCTTACACTCATTATTATAATAATACTAGTGTTGTTAGTCTTGTCGTCATTGAAATCATGACTTGAGTTAACTAAACAAACAATTGAGTCAATAATCACACAAACATATAATAAAATTGACAAATACTTTGTAAAAATAAAATTATTGTATTTTATTTGATTTTGCATTTTGATGTTATACGTTCATATATGGATAAAATAAATTAAATCGAAGCAACTTTTCACTTGAAATTACTGATTAACATACTCTGTTTCCAATACTCTTTATATACCAGAAGATTACTGTATTGCTAACCAAAAATATCTTATCGTGTGCCGTATTTCAGATATTAGCACGAATTGTTTTTGAAATTTATATTTACCAGAATAGAATGTAAATTTTAATAACAAGTGAATTATGTAAATTATTTATAAAGATGTCCTATTTAAGCATTCGGTTAAATAATTTAAATTATAATTGGTTCGGATTCGTATCTTATAAATATGGAGGTTTTAATGCTAACGAGTAATTTTTGTTTTAGGGTTATCATTCGCTTAAAGTTTTTAAAATCTAATTTTAGGTTTTTTTATGGTTAAGTTAATTTTAATTTTCGTTCCAAATTTAAAAAGATATGCTTGGAATTTATTTATCTTTATTACACTAATAATTAGAGCCTCAAAGTGATAGCATTTGCTACTTTTTGATTTCATAATCTATTGTATAATAGTGATTGAAAATATATTTCCATTACTGTGGAATGGTAATGGAATTTGAGATTAGTCCAGGTAAATGAACGGTAACTACCTGTTTGCTAACGGTAATGGTATATTGTTAAATTTTCAAAAATATAAAATCACAAAAATTTTAAATAATTTAATCAGTTTTCAAAATATAAAATTTTATGAAATTAAAATCTCACTTTATAAACAATAAATACTACATTGTTTTTTGAGGTATTATATTATAAAGCTCAACTAATCATACTTAAAACCGTTTCAGATTAAAATTAGTTGAAGGAAAAGTTAAAAAATTTAGCAGTAGAACGGTAATGAGTGGAATGGTAGTGGGATTGAAAATACTCGCGGTAGAGGAACAGTAATGGAGTATGAATTAATGTTTTTTTCGGTATTGGAACGGTAATAAAAATCTAAGACTAATGGAATGTAATGGAACGGTGATGGAATTTAAAAACTAAATATTTTCCATCTCTACTGTATAACTCTGTATTTTTGTAGGCACACTAATCGCATAGTGGAGTCTTGTTAACTCCATTCATTATTGCTAATTTAGCTATTTTAATAGTTATTGCATAATTCTATTTTACTAGAGTATATACAGTTTGTCTTTAAAAATTGAAAAATTGTCGTTTAAATCCTATGATTTTAGCAAACCCCATAAAAATTCTTTATAAAATATAAGAAAAATATCATAAAAAAAATTATTTCTCTGTAGTTGTTTTCTAATTGATAATTATTCTTTGATTTATTGGAAATATCTTATAAAAATAAATTTTATTTTTTTTAAATATTGGTAATATTTTAAAGCTATTTTTGTATACTATAAAAGCATTTTTTGAGGCTCTAGTAATTATAACTAAAATATTATCACTGCTTTATTTACCGTAAATGCTAACTAGAAATCAAATAAATTTCATAAATTAATTTTTGTTTTTTGTTTAAACGCAATTTAATTGTTAAACAAAATTCTTTAAAGCACTCATCGTTTTACGCAAAATGAGATTAATCTCTCATAGCAATAATCCAAACATGTGTATTCCGTTTGCAATAAATATTTCGTGTAATCTTTTATAACACAAAATTAAAGATAATTTAAAGGTTAAAATTAACAATTATTAACGTAAAACTCTATTTCCTTGTACAGTATAATATAAGATATTTCAATGAGTTCAAAAAACAACAATATAAATATTTTTGTATTCTAGAAATTAGTATTAAATTAGCATTACATGCTTAAATTAGTTTTGTAACTTTGCATTTTTTATTCATTGGATGAACGCTTTTGTATAGAATATTTATTTAGCAATTTTTCTTAGTCCATAAAAGGGGTACAGTAGTATCGAATTGCTCAAATTTTCAGGACCGAAAGATTTAAGTTAAGCCCCGCCCGATCCGATTATTTTAGCATGTTAATGTCACGTCAAAAAGTGTAGGGCCGGACAATAATTAGATTTAATAAAAACTTAAATAGTTTAAAATCTTCTGAATTATGTATTAATGCATGTTAACTGAATTAGTTATGTTTAAAGACAGATCAAATATGTCGAAAGCCCGCGCTGTCCGATAGCAAGTGTAGGGTACAGTAATAGAAATGTTACATTTTGATATTGTTTCGCTCAAATTGAATTTTAATTTACACATTTGAAATATCAAAATAGATAATTTACAGTAAAAATCAAGGAATAGTAAAATATTTATAACTTATGATAATAATAAGAATAAACCACAATATTTTAATAATACAATAAAATCAAATATTGTATTGTATTTGATTGATGAAAGCCTAAACCCTTACAAAACTCATATATTGTAACGCTCCCAATGTAATGCTCCCATAAACCTAATTCGCAGGAGTGAAACTTAGATAGTTTTACCATAGTTTTCAAATCATAAAATTCATATAATCTAGAAATCAAACAAAATATATCACAAAAATTTATCAATTTTACAGTAATTTATAAATTTTAAATTGTTTAATACATTGGATTTTTTAATTAAACTTGAGGTAAATACAAAAATTAGTAACTTTTAATAAATTCTTTTTAAATATATTAAATATAACTCGAAATAATAAAGTACTTTGTTTTACAAATAATTTGAATAAATAAGTGATAATTATAATGAATCGTGAATATACACAATGAAATTATGGAAATGACTAAATCTCGATGTAGTGTATGTGAACTACAGGTCACTACACTATTAGCAATTGTATTTCTAAAGCTTCCATAGCTTTCCATTACTAATGTTTTACTTACTGAATTGTTAGTCATTCACGTGTATGCTTACTTATTACACATTTTACTTTATCATTACAATACATGTGATTTTCAAAGTAAGATTAAAATAGTATTTTGTAAAACTAATTGCAGTTTAATTATTAAAGTTTTGTGTTTCCTATACTTATGCTATTTTGACTTACGTGGAAATTGTGGTGTGTTATCGTAGTACTTAAGGAGCAATTCTTCCTCGGCTACAACTCCTATATTAAGTATAGGAGTTCCACAATTTTTTTGCCGAAGTAGAACGGATGATCTCAACGAGTCCTTAATAATTATCTGCATTTCGAATATAATTCATCCGAGTATTGTCTGCATTTGGTTTCGTAAATACTGGTCGAATTTTTTTTTCTTTCAATTTCTGGTCGCGGGTTATTCGTAATAAATGGCTGGAATTATTGGTTCAATTGCTTCGTTTAATCCATTTAATCGTTTCGCTACTTATGTCTCTCGACTTCGGGCGTTCTTCATCGTCAAGAAAGTTATAGAAGAGTGTCAAGTGGTAGTCTTCGTAACGGTAATGAGCGAATATATTTTTCAGCTATTGATAAACCTCTGCACTCCAGAAGATCCAATGACGAAGACATTGAACCAATTATTGGCGATCCTTAATCAACATTTTGAACCACTGTCGCTGTAATTCGCCGAAAGACAACACTTCATGTCTCGACGAGAACTGATGGCGAATCATAATCGAAGTTTATTGCCGATTTGAATCTATTACGGCGAACACCTGTCAGCAGCTCTATTCGATCATCTGGTGGCTGGTATTCGCAGCGATTCCGGGAAGAGACGTCATCTTAACGAAGTTAATTTGTCTTTCAAAAAAGCAGTTAAAATCGCTTCTCAACTTGAATTCGCAGATAAGGAAATCGTTTCATGGAGTACTATCTCAAAAACATCATTAGCAATTCAAAGCGACAACGACAACGACAACAGCAATAACGATAATAACAACAACAACAACCTCGACAATGAAAGTATAATTCAATCAGCAAATTAAAAGCGAGAGCTATTAATTAAATAATTTGAAGAATGAAATCTCTAAGACAAAATTTCATTAGATTTTGAAGTCAAATATAAAACTGTAAGTAAAATAAAAAAAGTTATTAAAAATGAATTTCGTGTTCTAAACTACCTAAAGGACATTAAAAAAGTTAAATTTACAGATTAACACAAAAATAAATTTGCAATTGTTAAGTAGTCAAAAATTGCACATTAACATTATAACAGTTAGTGCAAAAGTGTGAGAATGAATGGCTAGTTAATGTTTGTCATCAAACTGTTAATAATGTTTTAAAAGATTTTTATATTTGAATAAAACTTTTGACATTAATTCCTGAACGATGAAATGATGTCGATGTTATCGAATACAGTTATACTTTAGTAATTAAATTTAATAAAATTATGCATAAGAGGTGGAAAATGTTTTTTATGGACCATGTTCATGCCACAAAAAATTCTCCAGCAACAAAAATTGTAACATAGATACGAACTAAAACTTATTCAATAGCATGTGCAATATATATTAATTTTTTATAAATATTTGAGAGCCAAGATAAAGCATATAATGCCGAAGATTATGGAACTTTTTTAACGCAATTAATTGAGGATATTTCCAATAATAATCTTGCTAATTACTACTTTATTATGGACAATGTACCTTTTTACAAAATTCGGTAAAATATAAATTAAATTGAGTCACGAAAATATATTATATATGTTTTCTTACTTATTTTACTTTAGTAATAAAATCTACTTTAATATTAGAAACTTCTCCTTTCACTTTAGAAGAATACTTTTATTTTCGAACTAAACAGTAAACTAGTTTTCTAGTTAATTATTCATTGCTTTTAAACACACTTCTACTGTCAAAATTGTTGTGGTTTATGCAGACGTTATACTAGTAGAGCGGATTTGGAACACCTAATTTAAATTAGGATTTCTTGTAGCCGAGGAAGAATGGTTCCTTAAGAACCACGAGAACTCACCAAAATTTCACGTAAGTGAAAATAAGCATAAAGATAGGAATTACAACTTTAATAAAAAGACTGCATTTGGATCATATAAATATACTTTAATGTTTACTTGAAAAGCACATGTAATATAGTGATAAAGTAATACATGTGTAATCAATAAGCATACACGTGAATGACTAACAATACTGTTATTATAACATTAGTAATGGAAAGTTACAGAAGCTTTAGAAAAGTTATTACTAATAGTGTTGTGACCTGTAGTTCACATACACTACAATTGTCAACTGATTAATACATTTTAAAACGCATCTATTAATTCAAATTAACAAATAATGTAAAGTAATATATAAAATATAATTAATAAAATAAATATGTATCCAGATTTAGGAATGCGATACAAGTCTATAATTGTGTTGTGAGTGCGACATCAGTATTATATCAGAGCTTTAGTTATCAATAGTAAAGTAAACATTATAATTTCATACAAACCCAATTTCTTTTTGAAAAAGTTAAAAATAGAAATAATATTTATTGAAAATTGTGTCACACTCACAATCCTGTCAAAAACCAATATCTATTTGTAACATATAAAAATTAATAATATTTGAATCTAACAAATAATAATTTAAAATAAACTTCAATTTCAGAAAATTAAAAAATTATAACTTATCCGTTCAAACATTTTAAATTTTTAGCTGACTTTATTGTAAAGAAGTCCAGCTTATGGATTTGAAAATGTCTGTCTGTCCCTCAGTACGTTCGCTGTCTATATGTTTATAAAGGAATCCCATCGATTCTTTATATTAATTAAGGGATTTGATATCTTGTAAAATATTGATTTAAAAACTATTTCTATAAATTTTCATCAAACAATTAGAAATTCAAACAATTAGAAATTGCCGTGAATTTTTTTACATTTTATGAGTTACCGTACGTTTAAATTTGCTAAAAACCGTAAGTTGAGAACTCCTTCTGCCCCTCCTTCGTCTGCCTTTGCTATAAAGTCTCCTTTCGGGCGCGTAACTACTAGTTGTAAAATTATATGCATATTTATTATTCACAAAAAATTCTAACTCTAACATAAATAACGTCTAATTAATTAACATGAATATAATATTACTTTTCATTTACTAAAATTCGAAAATGTTTTACTGACACGTGAGTGTGAGTGTGAGTCGTCAATCAATTACTCATATACCGTACAGTACTACAGTATACTACAGTATTCAACAGTTTCGCTATACTTAACGATTACCTAAACGTGTTTGCATTACGAGACAATCATTTTAAACATATGATTAAATGGCAGCATCAGAACGAAAACCGAGAAATGCCAGTAAATTAACGAATCATAGATTGAGATTGAGATCCAGTTCTGTACAGTTGAGGACAAACGACGATAAATCAACAATTGGTATGAACAGTGAGCATAAGCATAAACCAACGATAATCGATGAGATGAGTGGTGTGAGAATCGCATCGCCAAACTGTAGTAAGAGATTATTTGACGCTAAGTTCGTGACAGGCATGCCATGGATCAAAACGAAACCAACCACTAAACCGATTCAGTTGAAACTACACACTACTAAGCGAAACGAACTGAGAAGCGATACACTTATTAGAACTGATCACAACTCGTTATCTTCATTTCCAAATAAAACCAATGTTACCGCCAATTCTGCAATAATCTCCGATCAAAATGAAAAACCGTCTCATAATCAATGATTTGAATGTTTTAATTAAATAAACACTTCTTTTACTGTATTATTTACAAACAATTTTTAAGAACTTATTTTATTTTTCATTTGAAATTTTCATAATTATTATTTGAGGCAAAATTTGTTCAATTAATGCTCAATCATAAGCTTATATCGATAATCAAATTTATTGTAATATTACTACTATAACATTACATCATTAAATCACAGCTGTATTTGATTCTAAAATTTTGTGTTTATTGTATAATCTATACGTAAAATTTTATTAAAAATAATAAAACAACTTATGAATAGATTGCTATTTATTAAATTAGAAAAATAAGCATTTATGTAAACTTGAGTGAATTAACGCTGAGTATTGAGCACTTGATTCAATGAACATTAAAATAATTAAATAGTAATTGTATCTCAACTTACCAAACATTGTAATGATTTTATATAGTATTTTTTATATTCTTTTTTTTTAACGAATAATTATGCCATTAAACACGATAAACAATTTAACTTTTTCCCATCACATTATTAAAACCATTATCGTTTCGTTATCTCGTAAAAATAAAATAATTTTAGTTTTTAAACGTTCAGTAACTAACAAACTATTAAATTTGATATGCATTTATTGAGTTAAATTTAATTAATTCAAGCGTGCAGTACAAGCTAGAGATAAACATTGGTTAAACGTTAAAAATTTTCTTTAAACTTAATTGAACGAATGTCTTTACTTTTAACTTTAACGGCAACTTTATTAACCGAGGGTTAACCGGATAACCTATTTTTAATAAAGTAAATTATCTTTCAATAACTATAATAATTAATTTTGATAGCAGATATTATCAATTAACCTCTTTAATATATCGTTTTAAATGATATTTCAATAGATATTTTTGTAAAACCTAAAGCTAATTAAGTAATAGAATTTGAAGTGAATCTATTCAAGTATTTTTTTTATAACTCTAACAGATTAAAAACATTTTAACTCTCAACTGCTAAAGTTAAAAGTTAACCGTTAAGAATGTTCAATTTTATTCTTTTTATCATAATGATATTTATTATTTGTATATTCCGCATCAGGGTGTCCCAAGCTCTGATGGTCTAGGGAACTGTCCTTTAGACTTTTTGAAAATTAAAGTGGTGCGGGCTATAGCAGTTAAATACGGTACTTAACATAGAAATGAGCACAGCATTCACACTTTATTATAAATTGGCATTGAAACGTACAGTAATACATGAGAACGTGGTATGTAAGTACTAGTGTTGTTTCGCTTTTTGGAAGAAAAGATATAGAAAAGATATTTTTACTTTTACTTTTAATCAATATTTGCACTAAAAGAATAAGTAAAAGTAAAATACAATTGAAATTAAAATTTATAAAAAGAAAAAGTAAAAGAAAAGCAAAATTAAATATTGAAAGTTAAACAACACTAGTAAGTACTGTATTGCTTAAAATGCAAACTAGAAGTGAACGGTAATTGTAATTTGTATCTTATATACGTGTAACTAATAATGTATTATGACTGTATTGGCATACGTATAATGCCTAATAAGGAGATATTAAAAATGTAAGTAATAACGAACTCATAGTGTAGTGACTTAAGGTCACAGACTATTTGGTTTAAATAATATTTTTATAAAATTTTTGTGACTTAAGGTCACAGACTATTTGGTTTAAATAATATTTTTATAAAATTTTTACTTTTAAATTCAATAATATCTTGTAAAACTTCCAAAATTTAATCAACTTCGGGTAAAAATCAGGAAAATTTAATTTATAGAAAAATTCGGGAAAATCAGGAAAATAAAAACTACATAAATGATCTTTTTATTGTTTTTATAATATAATATTAACTTCCCAACGATTGCAACAATATTTGGTTTCGGGATTTTCCCGAAAAATTGTGGCCCTACTCATCGGATACACGCGACAAAAATTTGGCGTTCGGCCCAAAATTTATTTACAAAAAAATTTTATTACAATTTTTCCTCTATAATAGCCTAAACCACATCCCCTCGAAAAACAACAAATTTAAATTATAATTTTTTGACATTTAGACCAAAAAAGAATGTCACAAAAACTCTTCGGTTTTGATGGATAATTTTTTACATTTGGCCAAAAATTTTCAAATTATTCTATTTTTTATGCTTGAAAACAAAAATTTTGAGAATAGGAGTACACGATAGCCGCTCCCGTATCGTTAATAGCTAATTAACAATTATTTTATATTTTCGAGTTTCTTAATGATTTTTTTTAGTTTAAATGTATATTTTTGTTCGTTTTTTGCGCAAAAATTGCTACAACTTTTAAAGTAAAAAAAGATGTAAACTTACACTAAATTATGCTTATATTAATTATATTTTAAATTGTTATAACAAAAGCATATTAAAATATAGATTAAAAATTGCTTAATATTAAATACAATATAATAATGAGCTGTATATTATGTGAAATTATAGTCTAAACTGAAACATTTTGCCAAACAATGTATAATATGTCAGTCCGTAACGATAGTTGAAAGAAGGAGCGCGTCGTTCTGTTTTTCTTCTATACTCGACAGTTTGTTTTTTCTAATTGTTCTTTTTGAGCAATACTTGCAACAATAGCAACAAAGACATATACTGATTGCAATTAAAAATATGATGGCAACTGCAACACCAAAAAGCGCTAAAATTTGAAATAAGGTCATACATGAGAAACGGTTATACTGAGAACAGTCTTTCGAGTTAACAATCAAATCTATGTGATCCATTATTGTTTTGATAACTGTTCCCAATTTTTTATTATTTTGTCCGCAAACGTGTTGTGCGTGATCTCTGACGCACTCCGAGAGTGACACGAATTCGCAGCACATATACTATTTGTGAATATTATAGAATTTCAAATAATGATTGAAACACTTTTCAAACAAACCTTTATATCATTTTCTCCGTCAGGTCTTGAATCCATTTTGTTGTGAAACCTCGCAACACATCTGCTAGCCTTTCGCGCAACTTTTGGTAAACAAGCTGTTCCTGCGAACCGATCGCCGAAATCGTCGATTTGGTTCATAAACTGATCCCATTTTGAAACGCAATTAACCGAATACACTGAACATACAATTAAATAACTGCTCGCTATTAAAAGCAAAAAAGATCTCATTTTTATTTCATTGCATTTCAGTGTTATATGTGTTCGCGTTTAATAACTGATTAGATATTACGGTTGTCTAACAACACATACATTTACTATTATGATATATGTAAAGTAACATTAATTTCTTTAAACTAAACAGACATTGATAAAAAATAGATGATAAAGTAGTTGTAATTTAATATACCGTAATTCGTTCAATATGTTTCATTATTTATTTGAACACAGCATTTTTATAAGTTAAATAATGGACACATAACAGATTAGCTCATCTGTGCTCCAAACCTAATTTTATGGCCATAATAAATAGCTATTGAGTTTAATTTTATTAAGTTTTTATCCAAATAGTGTTTTATTTATATAAAGAGTAAAAATATTATCAAAGTTGATGTATCATTATTTAAAGGTTTAATTTAAAAACTTTAAATGTTGATTATTTAAATTATTAAATTAAATTTTTATAATAAATTTTAATGAACTGATTACTTTTAAAATTAAACTACATTTAAATAAGAGTTTAATAAGCTTATTCTACGTATATTTAAAAGGTTGTGTCTAAAGATTTAATTTCGTTTTACTATACTAATTCTCACAAATATTTAATTAATACAAATATTATAAATCAATGTGCAATCAGAATTAATTATAATTATAAAAATTATTTTATTTTTCCAACTATAGTAATTATTTTTCAGTGAACTTATTTAGAGCCAGACACTCAGATTATAATTTTATAAACAGACCTCAGATATTTGAGTTTTTCCCAAATTTCACCAAAAACACAAAATAGGACAAAAATTCGTTATAACCAGAGTCGAGACTTTTTCGGAAGTAAAACACCAAAATTTCTAAATTCGGAAAATAGATCTTTTATCGCACCATTTTTTGGAAATTTCCGGAGATTTTACGGAACTTATTTTAGGTAAAAATCAGCTGTACAAAAACTTCTTAGCCTTTAGATCTGAGGTTTTCTTTCTTACACTCCTAAAAATTGAGAGTTGAGAAACTTATCAGAGTTAAGCATCAAACTTTTGCCTTAAAATTTATTTTTTTTACAAAAATCCTAAATTTTTTCCAATAAAAACAATTTAAACGCCTACACTTAAAACTCATCAAATTTAAGCAACAACATTTAAAATAAGTATATTTTTTGGATAAAATTCGAAAAACTTCGGAAATTTTTGAATATACAATTTTTTCGGAGTTTTCGGAAACTAAATGTGGTTTAAATTCGTTTGTAATTAGTGACATAATTCATATATTTTAAACTCCGAAAGTTTTATTCAACTATAAAAAAGTCGGATTTCCGAAAAAAAGGCTCGACTCTTGTTATAAGCACCAAATCTTAAAAAATCCGTTTATTCAACCAAATTTATTGTTCAAAAGATTTAATCAAGAGTTGTATCAGAGAATATGGATTCTAAATTTATTTTATACCAAATCCTTCTTTTTATAGAAAAGCCTAAAAATTAATACAATATGTTATTTATTGGGAATGGCGTGAAATTGGGAAAATTTTAAGTTTCGATTATAATCGAATGTCTAATAACCTGGTTTTAACAGTATGGTTAGAAGCCATTATTATTAACGTTTATATTAGTTAGTAAACTATTTTTAATCACTAACTTTAGAATTAAAACGTTTCATTTCTACAGAAAAAAAAACACTTTAAGTTTATTTATCTAATAAAATACTGTTTACATTTCCATATATATTGCTTATATGTTAGTGATTACACAGAATATTTACCAAACTTATAGCAGTAAACATGTAAGAACATGTCGCTAAATCTGCAAACCCATTAATGAACGATAAGTTAATTAAGTTTGAGAAAAAATCGATATTACAGCTTAATATTGTCAGATATACCTATTGGTTAGAATAATATTCATAATCTTATATCTTATTGTTACATATAACCAATACTGAATAAATATTAAATTAAAGCTGTTTTTCTTGTAATTGAAGTGTTTTGGAAAATTATTAAAATCAGTTTTACCAAAATGTTTGTGAATACGAATTAAATAGAATCTCATGGAACTATTAAATGACTATTAAATTAAATATAATTATTATAAACACACATTTTATAATAATTGTATTTATAATAAATTATACTTGTTTTACAAGTCCTTAATTTACAGAAACAGGCATTTTAAAGCTAACAAATTTCGTCAGAGAAGATCGGTTCCAAATTTTGAAATCCAAAACTTAGTTTTCAGGCGTCAAACGACCAAACTTGTCATCGAAAGTAACAAAAAGTGCAATTTTAAAATTTATTTAGTCATGAGGTTTAAGTTTTATAAATAACACATTGATTTTAAATTTATTGGTAGATATCAAGGTTTTACCGTATTAAGAGTATAAGTAAAAAATGAAATGAGTTAGTGATATAAGCCTAAGAGTTTGCCACAAGACATTAACTTACCATATATAAGAGAAGTGGTTACTAACTAGTCTTAGTTTGAAATACCTGCCCATCTGTCAAATTATAAAACATATAAACTTTCACAAACACACCTAATAGAGGTTATCTTACCGGTACATACATGTATGTTTTGTAAACTTAAATAAACTTCTATAGTACTGTATACAGTAGACTTGTAATCGGGTACCCGAAATGTCGGGTTCGGGTCGGGTACCCGACAAATTTGTCGGGTTCGGGTCGGGTCGGGTTCCATTCTGTCGGGTTCGGGTCGGGTCGGGTTTTAAAATTTTTAGAGCTAACCCGACTTTTCTTGAAACAGTTATAAAAAACA
>JAQGAW010003030.1:0-13492 GCA_034698025.1 Phthiracarus crinitus | reverse complement strand
TTTAAACAATACGAGCTATAATAGTTATGACGGGATTTATAATTAAATGACAAGAATGAAAATATGGGTGTACTAGTTTAAATAATGCATATTAAAAATTATTTTAGTTTAAAATAATGATTATTTCATGAATAAAAAATTAAAGAAAAGTTTTAACAAAAACACATATTATTTTAATTTCTTTTTTATTACACCTTTATTTAAATTGTTTATTTATTATACAGAGCGTCCCTTACAATGTTTAATTTTATCATAGCCGTTTGTTAAACAAAATATACAGAGCATAGTAATAATATTGTAACTTAAAGCATATATTTGTTACAACTTATTTATTATTAAGGACTCGACCTTAATGACCTTATTTTCGGATTTTAAGGCCTATAAAAATGACTTTAAAATCGTCAAAAATGACATTAAAATATGACAAAATTTTTTACAAAACTATTATTTTTAAGTAAATTATTTCAAAATAATGTTATCTACAAACAATTTATAATAAAAATATTTGCTGAAAATTTATTTATGGACACTGAATTTAATTTTCATTATGTATGGACGACATTATATTAATTTACCAACGAAAGTCAATAATCATTTTTTATAAATAAATATTTATAAATTTTAATTCTATTTTATTCTATATTAACTATTTTTCTAAATATTATATCTCAAAACATAAAAATTCAATAATTTTCTTCAGTTTAGTTTTGTTTTTTAGAATATGACCTACCGATTGAAATATGACTTTTCATGACCTAACGAATGCTTCTCAAATGTCTTATTTTTATAAGATTCAAGAAGATATTTAAATTAAAAGTCGATATTTCTCTTTATTAAAAAGTCATAGTCATTAACATCGCGTCCTTATTTATTATTAGTTAATATTATAATAGCAAAAAATTTAACTAAAACTATGTTATTTTAACTGAAATTTATATTTTAAACTCATTTAAGCTCGTTTTTAATAGTTTTTATCATTTATAATGCTTTTTTTCATAATATCTTAAAGGCTTTTTCAAAAATACCTTAATAAATATATACCGGTGATAGAAACCAAATATAAAGCATAATCTATTCGCATATAAATTAATTAATTTTTAGGTAATTATTACAGTTTTTATCAATTAATTTTTCTTCTTTTTCTATAGTCACTGATATTCAACAATATCTTTATGAAACTTTTTTAAATCAAATTTTATTTTATTTTTGAGTCCTTATTTTACAAAAATTTTCTTCATAATTTAAATATAAGTAATATAAATTTTTGAAATAGTTATATCGTTAAAACTATATTTCAATTATTTGTTATATTTAAAAAAGATTTATTTTTTACAAATATTTATAAATGAATTTTATGAAAGAAACTGTTATTTGTTTAACAATTTATTTTCCAATAGCATAGATTATCTCATATAAAATCATAATCAGGTGTATCTGTTTTTGTTAATTATCAATTTTTCAAATGTTTCAAAAAGCTTACGCCGATACACACAATTATGCGAATTTAAGGTAAAAATTTATAATTTTTGGAATCTATTTTTGTTAAAAAGGGGAAATATTGTCCATCAAATGTGTTTTTGTAATATCCGTAAATATTGCCAAAATTTTAATAATTAATCATTTAATATCGATGAAATTTTGAAGGATGATGGCTAAGTTAAAATTTTTATAAACTGCTATTGATAATAAAATTATTGAAAAGATTTTCAATATTATTAAAAATTAAATTTATTCGTATTTTAATTTAAAATGTAATGTGTTTAAGCCAATTCAATGAAATTCACATGGAGCTTATAAATATTTAGGTGATTTAATTCAATTAAATAGAGATAAAATTTAAAATTTGTTCTAAGATTTTAGCAATAATACGGTATAGAAAGCGTTTATTCGCATCAGTGATTGTCCGATTACAACAAATATTTATGTTGTCTCTTTCGACAGCTAAAACAGGTGAATGAAAATTCTAATTACACACACTGAAGTACGATTTACAGTAATTTTCACTTACTTGGAAAATGTGGTGAGTTATCCTGGTACTTTGGAACCATATTCCCTCGACTACTACGTCTGCATATTCCCCATAAACAAAATTCAATTAAACAAATACTAGTGACACGAGTTTATTAAATTCATTGAGTGTCGGTTATCAAAAATTTATGTGATGTATACTCGACGAAAGCTAAAACATAACAACCAAAATTCACAATACACTAATTAAAGTGCTATTTACAACAATATATTATATAACTACGTATATAATTTTTACGTTGAAACAATATTTAGTTAAAGTACAAACTAATTAAAAACAAAAATAAAGTTTAGCTGTGCAACAATATAGAAAAATTTAAATATCAAATATATTTTAGACAAATAAAATGTAAGATTAAATTTAAAGTTTAAGCTTAACAGCAGACAAATCGAAGCTAAGCTCTCTTTTCAATATAACAACAATTATAGTTGAAAAACCATATCATCTTACAGTGCTCTTCTTATTACCTAACATCCATTCGGCAATTAGAGGTAAACTATAGCCTATGGCTGGAAACCGAAAACAGAAGACGTAGTTTTTACAAACACCTCTACTCTCAGATATTTTTATAAATTTTTTATTTTGTTTGAAATTGAATGAAAATTTTCTTAATTTAAAAATATGAATAATTTCTGAGTAAATTATTTAAAATTAATTTTTGAAGTTTGTAAAATTCTTATCTTATTAACTTAAATTATTTTTTATGTTATTAAAATAAAGTGTCTAAAGTTTCATGATATCCAACAAAAATTATAAATTTGATAGAATATAATTAAATGACTAATAAATATTAATTTACAGTTAATATATAAATTAATTTTAATTCAATTTGTAAAACTTAAGAAAATTTTAAATTTTAATTACTTTTAATTTCAATTTTTAATTGTATTTGGAGCATTATTTTATAGGTTTTAGATTTTATTTCAAAATTAAAATCAAAATTATTATTTTATAATTGGTTCTTAAAATTTTTCACAGGGAGTCAATCCAATATTATATAAATATTTTGATATATAAATTCATTGATATATTAAAACTTTTATTAATTAAAACTAAACTGAAATAATTTTCAATTTCATTATAAAATAACTTTTATCTCGCAATAACTAGGTTTATTTGTATTCCAAATATTTAGTATGATAAATAATTTTAAAAATAAAATTAAAAATTATATAAAATAAACTTTAAATTTAGGATATTTATTTTATATTTAGATTACTTAATTAGTGTTTGAATACTTATCATTCGGTCAAGAATTGGTTTTACATATTGTTATTTTTCTAATGAATAAAATACAATCCAAATAAAATAATAGTTGAAAAATATAATCAATATATAATTTAAAAAAATAATAATTAATTTGGATACCGAAATTGTTAATTAACTATCGATTTATATTGTATTAATTTCTACAATTTACAAGTTTATAAGCATAAGTAAATTCAAATTAGTGAAATTTAAGTAAAAGAATTGAACGAATCGAACGATTTTTAAAATTTTGAACGATTTTTGATTTTCGCACGGTTTTTCAGATTTTCTTTAAATTATTAAGTATAAAAATTAAAAAGTTTAGTTTACTAAAGAATAAATCACGTTTTATTTTTATTAATTTATAAAATTGGTAAAATTGTTAATTTTAAGCATAATTATTATATTTTTTCAAAATATATTTCATTTTAAAGTAAATTAATAATTTTTTTTTCAAATTATGTTTTAATCTATTGAAATTTTTGCAATTATAAGTTTTATAATTTAATTTTAATTTTTTTCGAAAGAATATTTATAACGATTTTGATACTTTTGTGAACTATTAATGAAAAATTTTGAAATTTTTTTCTAACAATTTCGGCATCCTTAATAATTACATTCAAAATAACAAATATTTTTTATAAGAAAACTTTAATTATAAAATCTAATCATTTTTCGAATCTTTTAAAATAATACCAATTTGCATACCTATTAAAAACTATTATTATGAACTGTAAATAAATATTTATTTGTCTAATTTATTTATTTTCTATCCAATCTATAATTTATATTGGGTGGCCGGGAAGACCAATGATAGATGATATGGTATTTCATTTCTAAGTTTTGTTATAGTGAAAAAGTGGCAGAGGTTTTGTTTACTGAACTAATAATAATAGTATTGTTTGATGAGCTAAAACATAACCTAAGCTTTGACTTATTATACGCCTTAGCCTTATACTGTAAATGGATTGACAATGGTTAATTTTCAAGTAAAGCAAATGGTTAATGTATGGGCCCAACATATGATACGTTCTCTTTCGATATAAATAATAAATTATATTTTCCATATTCCATACATATATTTTTGTGGAAGTTTTGATTTTATTAGTAGTTATTTTATTTTATTTTTGTTTGATCGATATAACTTTAAATATTCAATATAAAACTGACCGTTAACTTTGAAATTCTTGGACAGTTTTTATTATTGTTTCGTATATTTTCACAAATGATGTTAAATTATCAAATTTACTATATTCATAAGATAACCCCGAAATTATAAATTTTATTGATTTGATTAAATATTGTGCCAATGTTTTCATTAAAACTTTTATCTCTAAATATATATTTCAAAACGCTTTTACTTAATTTACATAAACTAATCTATGGAATCGAATGATTAACCAATTCATGAGTTGTTATTTGATTTAATGTTTTAAATTTTGTGAATTCAATTGTAAATAATATCAACTGATAAATTGAAAAAATTAGAGCCCAAATAGAAATTGATTTATTTTTAATGAAGTATTTACCAAAATTAATCATAAAACGCATTGTTATTATATATATTTACTATAAAATATTTTATTTCACTAGTATTAACTACTAGTTGTAATAAGCAATAATAACTTAAATAAAATTTTATCTAAAAGTCAAATCATTCAATGTATTGTATTTCTAAAAGAAATAAACAAGTTCCTTCATTATGTTTCCCCAAACATAATTTGGGTTTGGGCATATATTTTGACTAGATGTCGACATAATTGGGGTTTGGGCATACATTTTGACTAGATCTCAACATAATTGGGGTTTGGGCATATATTTTGACTAGATGTCGACATAATTGGGGTTTGGGCAAACATTTTGACTAGATCTCAACATAATTTAGTTTCAAGGATTTCCCAAAGCCAAAAGACGTTAAATCTATTCAAAGATTTCTTGGTTTGGCTAACTATATCCGTAAAGTTATCGCCAATTACTCGCACATTTCAGCTCCACTTTATCAGTTATTAAAGAAGCGAACCGTTTTCAAGTGGACTGAAGATCACAATAAAAGTTTCGAAGAGTTAAAATTAGCATTAACAACAGCTCCAGCACTTAATATTTTCGATCATAACAAACGATGTGAACTACAAACGGACGCATCAATGATCGGAATAGCAAGCATTCTTCTATCACAAGATAACCATCCAATTGGTTATTTTTCAAGACGTTTAAACGATGCAGAAACTCGTTATTCAGCGGCAGAATTGGAATGTCTGGCCGTCGTTGAAGCCATAAAACATTTGATCTGATCACAGATCATAAAGCCCTCAAATGGCTTTTCAATTTTAAAGAAGGAAACAGTAGACTTTTTCGATGGCGAACAAAACTACAGGAATATTCATTTGAGATTCATCATAGACCGGGAACTCAAATGAAACACATCGACGCTTTGTATCGAGCTCCGGTTGAAACAGCATTACTTTCAAATGTATTTGGAGCTAACATTGACTTCGATAGCAAAGCTATTAAACAGTGGAAAACAGAATCGAAACTCCAGCAAACCAATCGCATGATAATCATAGACGGCATAATAAGTCTTAAGTTGCGAAACAAAGTTAAATCGGTTCTACCAGTGAATAAAATAGAAACGGTATTGAAAGCGTATCACGACGATATCAATCATCCTGGCATTCGACGAACCATTTATAGTATATCAAAGCATTTCTAGTTTTTCAAAATGCGTAAACATATAACGGAATTCCTAAAGACTTGCCACAGTTGTCAACTCGTAAAACCATCAAATCATCCCATTTATGGTCCGTTAATTCCTATAGAAACTCCGGATAATCCTATCGAATTGTGGGCTATGGACACAATCGTTATGGGAAGCGCATCATATAACACCAAGGCAAAGTATATTCAAGTTGTTATTGACCATCACTCGAGATTCATATGGGCAAAGGCGACAAAATCAAACAGCACAGTCTGCTATTGATGCACTTCATAATGCAATCAGTGATGTTGGACCACCGAAAAGGCTCTTAACCGACATGGATCAAATTTTATGAGTACTCGCTTCAAAAAATATCTTAAAAACAACGCAATCAAGCAAACGTTTACCACTTCATACCATCCACAATCGAATGGATGTGTGGAGAAAGTAAACGATTCGATTATTAAAGCTATCAAATTAGCATTATTAAACAAACCGACATTCAAATGGTCGACTTCTTTGGCTTCTGTCGTCGAAAAATATAACAACAATGTTCACACAATAACTGGATTTAAACCAAAGTATTTGGTTCAAGACAATGACCCATCAATCAATGAATTGAATGAATAACGTCTTACAGCGTTTAGTGTAAGCAATGAATTTAATGTGCGCTCCAAAATAGAATACGACAAACAACATCCTTCAATTGAACTTAAAATAGGAGACTTCGTCAAAAAGAAAATACCACATAATCATCCCGAACGCAATAAATTGACTCAACTATATGAAGCGCCTCTTAAAGTAATCAGTCAAGAATCCGAAGTTTATTATAAATTACAAGACATTAAAGGCTCAACTATATCTGCACACGTATCGCAATTGGAACCGTATTATCAACGGAATCCAAACTTCTTAACGGCGGCAGATGTAGTGACCGCTTAGTCACACTACTATTAGGATATGCTTTTCATCACTAATATTAATAACAGTTTATATTCCTTTTATAATACGCTTATTCACATACTATAATACGCGTTTACACATTATATAATACTTGATATCACATTGAGTAATGCTTACTCAATGGTCATATTATGCGCTTAATAGCGTACATTAATGTCACGTTTGGTTTTCAATAATCACTCTTTGTTTTACTCGTACAGTAAGCATCTCATGTAACCACAGTTTTGTATAATCCTTATTTTGTGCTAATATAAAGCCTAATTTTGATTAAAACTGGTTTCGGTGTTAATTAATGGTTAAGCGTGCATTCCTCAAAACGCTTAATCCACTAATTTAAGCTAAGATATCGAATCATAAGCGGTGCTGTCTCAAGCGTCGCTTCATAATAAATAATTTTACTTTAAGTAACATGCAAATACAAATTAGCTTATTTACAGATTTTAAATAAAATCTCTAAATTAAAACAAAAATACATAGAAATAAAAGCGCTGTAAAATTTCTAATGAAAATTTATCTTAATTTATATAGATACCAATAATTTTTAGCATAGAATGAGGTCTCCTTTCCTTACTTTCTATCCAGAGTTTAAGACTAATGAATAAAAATGATTTAAAAATACCCTTTAAAAATAATTAATTCATGTGTATTAATTAAACTCATAATAGTTGTAAACTAACCCAGTCTATTAAACTGTATACTCCAATTGTATGAATTCAACGTCATGCCATTGTTTAAAAAATTTAATTTAAATCTGGATATTGATAGGTAACATTCATATTATATGATTATAAAACTTAAAATGTTATTAAATACCAAAATTGGCTTTGAATACTTATTAAACTCGAACCTGTTTACTTAATATTTGTAACTAAAAGGCATTATTTCTAATGTTTAACTTGTTACTTTGAAAAATATGTATAAATTTAAATAAACGCTAAACACACTATTACTGATAAAACTTATTCAAACTATAAAAGAGAATCCATTGGACTTAGTATTAAACCTAGATCCGCTACTTTAATCTAGGATCTAATTGTCATACTAAATAAATAAATAGTATTAAGCAATTAATTTCAATCTTTTTATTAGCCCTTAACATATACGGACAAGTATTAAATTTGCAATTAATAATCATAACATTATGGTTTAATTAAATTATGATTCTGTATGACTATGTCTATAATATAGATTTTATTAATTATCAAAAAATTAAAATAATTTTAATTCTTTAGTTCAGCCTTATCAAATTTATTATTGTAAACATTATTATACTGTTACAATACAGTGTTATCGTACTTATCATATATTAAATAATGTTACTGAATTAATCACTGTAGAACTACAAATGGCAAAGCATTATACGACATAGCAAAACCAATATGTATAAATACATATCCCCTGGACTCTATTCTGCACACCTCATTGTGTATAACAATATTAATTTCAACACATTATATACATACGATTAATCCTGAATTTTTCCTCAACACTTTATTTCATATGAGCCAAAGGAGGAAAACACCCAAAATTATAAGACGGAGGATTTAAAGTCAATTCCGATAAACAAAATCAAATTCTACAGAACAATATATTAACATGTTTGATTGAAAGACATCCTGGCAGATGATTAAGTTGCGTAGACATATTGTTTTAATAACCATTCTATGAAAAAATTAAATATTCATTTAATTATAAAATTGATATCATAATGAATATTTATTATCTTTTAATTTTTACTTTTAAAGGTTAAAGAAATATTTATTACTTTTGTTACTTATTTGAAATAAAAGAAAAAGAAGATGCGAAGTAAAAGACATTTAAAATGAAACATTAATATTGGAGCAAATTATTTCATTTATTAATGAATTTCATTTAATAAACTATAATTTATTTTAATATAAGATTAATAAACTTGCAATTGTTTTTGAACTATGAAATAGTGGTTTGGAATCGATAGTTTACTTTTATTTTTCCTATTTGTCTACACTTTCAATCACCTAATTTTATTTCTTTCAAAAAAATTTTAAGTATATTGTAGTAACACCAAAGACCAATACCATTTATTACTCATATATTTAAGAGCTTATTAATCTAAATATATTCTTTTATTGTTAATGTCATAGTTATCATACATTTGCTTATTGTACTCACATATTATTCATTTCATACTTATAATTAGCTCTTATTCAGCCTTTTCTAATTACTCAATGTTATATTACTCATAAGCGCTTATTATCATTAATATTGTATTACTTATGAGTAATCAATCCCTATTTAAAGCCCTTTCTAATATTATTATTATTAATATAATTATCAAATTAAAATTTAATCTACAAATATATTGAAACATCTTTAGAATCAGTACAGCTAAAAATATAATATTATGCTTAAATAAGTTTTCGTGTAAAATTTTAATTTCAATTGTATTTCTATTTTTATTTTCACTTACATTTACTTTCGCTAATTTTTTAATTTAACTTTTTCATTTTAAATTAATTATTCAAAATTAAAAGTTAATTAATTTGTATTTTACTTTTTATTTTACAATAATTTGATAATATTTCAAATGATATGTTAAATTAGTGTTGTATTGCATTTGAAAATCAAAAGTAAAATCAAAAATAATTTCTTATTTTGATTTTGATTAATTTTCAAACTCAAAAAACAATCAAAACTATAAGTTTTTCGAAAATACAATTAAAATAGGAAATGTTATAGCGAAACAACACTATATTAAATCTTAAAATGTTTAAGCTATATATAGGGCTATTTTTGTATGAAATCCTTGCTACTTAAAGATTACATTATTTAAAATAACTATTTTAAGGTTAAAAAAAACTTAGAATATTTATTTAATTTAACTTTATGTCAATTATATAAAAACTAGAGTTAAAGCCCGGCGGAAATGATTAAAAATTTGAATAAAAAACCAATCCAATAAGTTCTAATCTCTGAACTCATCATGTCCAACCATTACCTTAACCCGATCCATGTATAAACCACTGCAACCTACCCAGACCCCACATGACCAATCTGAAACCAACCCCTAACCACATGGACAAACCCTTATCCATCCCTAACAGCCCTCTCAAAAAAGTTCCCAACCCACCCAAACCAACCCTAACCTACCCGAACCAAACTCAATCTACGCGAAACCAACCCCAATCCGACCAACACCAACCGTCCCCGACCAACCCCAAACAACCGGACGAACTCCAACCCGACCCGACTAATCCCAACCCACTCGGAACAACCCGAACCTACCCTGACCAACCCCGAACCACCCGACCAACCCCAACCAAACCGTAACAACCCCAACCCACTCGGATCAACACCAACCCACCCCAATAAACCCCATCCCAGCTCGACTAACCCAACCCACCCTATCCCACCATACCCCACCCCACCCCACCCTATCCAACCATACCCACCCTATCCTATACCACGATACCCTACCCCACCCTATCCTACCCCTATCATTTTAAAATAGGCCCGCTAATGCATTTGACCATGTGCGTATGTTCGTCTGTCTGTCTGTTCATCCGCAGCTGTAATGTACACATTATGTTGACGAAGTTTGCCGTCTGTCCTATCCTTCTCCCGATTCCCTGTTCCCATACTATTCCTATTCCCAAAACTGGACATGAACTGGACAATAAAGATTTCTTATTTAACATATAATATTTATACTTTTATATTTTTCATAAAACTGGACTTTCCAGCCCAAAACTGGACGTCTGCCAGGTCTACGTAAGGCTTATAGGTTGAACATCCCTCTCCCGATTCCCTTCCTAATCCCATTCCCAAATAATTCTTTCCCATCCTATTCCTATCCCTCTCCAGAATACCATTACTTGCTTTAAAACAAATAATCCATTTTTAATATTATATTAATTAGAAGAATCAACTAATAAATACAAAATTAAACTATTTAAACTTAAACAAAACATTTATTTAAGCTCGAGACTTCAGGTTTGCATAAAAAACTTAAAATGAAATTAATATTATATTTCACTAAGTATTTCTTTCATAGTTGTCAAAAATAGTTGTTATATTTCAGTGATTAATAAAGAAAATTAAAATGGATTTAAAACGAGCAAAAAAATATTAAAAATTGAAATTCAATTTAATTATATTTTATTTATTAAATAAAATAGTAATTCAAATTTATATAAAATAAAAATTGAAATAGAAATTCAATTAAAAATAATATATTTTTTAAAATCGAAATAAATATTATCAAAAACAAATAATAAAAAAACAATGGAATAATTTAAAAATATAATAATTGAAATTAAAATTGAATAGAGAAAATTTTTCAAAAACTAAAAATTGAAATGCAATTTAAATTAAAAACTTCATATCAAAACAAAACAAATTCAAACACAGGATTTGAAAAATATTATCATATCTAAGATCAATGATTTATCTAAAATTTAAATTTAATAAATTTTAAGTTGTAATTTCATAATATTGTATCAATAATAATTATTTAAACTGTAAAATACTTTATTTATCAAATTTCCAATTGTTTTAATAAATATAAGTTATAAACGGTTTTATCTTTTAATAAATTGCCTTTAATCTTATTTTATACAACTTACTCGAGTGAATTATTTATAACTAGAGCCCCTCGTTCCCGGTTATATGACCGGTGATGACCTGTAATGATTGCCGCTATCAAATTTATATACCTGTAAAGTTGCTATTAATACCGATAATTACCAGAATAATTAAGATTTTTTCATTTATTTTCGTCAATAAAATTATCTTTGTATTTTATATCATTATTTTTGGGTTAAATTCACTTTATTTTAAGGTAATTGTTCATGATTTAACTTAAAATATGATTTCAAAAGTTAAAACATATTCAAATGGTTCAAAGAATTTTCTGATGAAATAATAGTCACAATTTAAAAAATTATTTAAAATAAATAATTTCAAAATTGAAACTGAATATACTGTTTTAATACTTTATTTGATTTAAATTTAATATAGAAATTAATATTGATAAACATTTTACGAAGAAATTTTTAAAAAACCGGTTGTAATCGCCGTTTTTTATTATTTTGTACCGGTTTTGTTATAAGACCTGTCTTGACCGCCGATATAATTTTTTTATAGTGACCGGTAACGAAGAGCTCTATTTATAACATAAATTATAAGCATAGTTTCACATGTTTGCAAGCTCTAAGGGGGTCAGACCCATAAAATATTAAGTTTTGATTGGGTTGGGTTCAAACTCATCGAATTTACCGAATATTTTTGCAAACTCGATTTTTCGTGGTTGTGAAAAATTTTCAAAAGTTTTAGTGAGGGTAAAACAATGGGGAAGCTTCAGATTTGGGTAACTATTTTAATAAGTAAATATGTTTTTTATCTTACTTTTATACGAGAACAAGTTATAAAATGAACATTCATAATGTGCTCACATGATTCAAATATTTATGATTCAATTATATAAGGAAAATGTTTTAGACATTTAATGATTTATTTTTCAAATATATTTTATTTTTAAGCAAAAATTATTTGCAATTTATAACGTTTCAAACAAAAAACAAGAAAGAGATTCATAATGAGCTCATTCATAATTAGTTCAGTTTGTACACTAATCTGAGTTAATTCCATAGTATATTTGAAATTTAGTTTATTTAATTTTGTTAACTATATTTTATTTTTATTTCGTTAAGTATTTAATACGTTAAATTCTATAGTTTAAAACAAAAAATTTTATAGCTTCATAATGTTGTAAATTTTTTAAATCCGACTTTGGATTCGAAATCCGAAAAGAAAAAATCCGAAAACAGACTCTCTCTTGACAATAGCTCCGTGGAACACCCTGAACAAAATGCATAATTTTCTAAGTGACTTCACTAAAAAAATCAGTGAATAATAAATTCTTCAACCAATTTGTTAATTTGTTGGCTATATTTATGATGTACGTTATGTTTACCATCAGGAAACCTATGAAGCATTGAATTCTTTATGTGTTTCACGAGATAATCTGGATGTTCGTTCGAAACAAGTGGATCTTTATCGCCATGTATTATTAAAGTCGGGCACACAATGCTCTTCAGATCATTATTACAAATATCATCCCATTTAATGTATTGCTCGTATAAACTGGTCAACATCTTCCTATCTAACGGTTCACCATATAAATTAAATAACGCTTGTTTATTGGTCCACATATCTATGTCTTTAATAGCCATAAGTAGAGCTTTATCGTCATCGTTGACGTAAGATTGAGCGCCACATACCACTAGTTTGATAACATTTTGCGGATATGTTGCAGCTATGATTAAACCGGTTGTGCCGCCATTACTCCATCCCATTATTGAGTATCGTTTTATTCCAAGATTCTGTTCAATGATATTTTTTATTAGATTTTGATCGTAAACCGTTTTTAAAATAAGCAATTTAAACCATACTTCCATGAGTTGATTGGCAAGTATAGCGTCTTTTCTATAAAAGTTATTGATATCACGCTCTGGTGGACGACTGTAACCAAAGCCCGGCGGATCCCAAGCGATCAATCGGAATATATCGCCACTTAA
>JAQGAW010003029.1:0-13493 GCA_034698025.1 Phthiracarus crinitus | reverse complement strand
CCAGTGCAAAATGGACGTTCTGGTCAGCCTAGGGGTAATGCGTACGTATTGATTTAATGCTTATGTGGTCAAATCTCAATTAATTTGGAAAAAAGCTGAAATCCCTTTATTACAGTAATATAAAGACTGCGCACGTTTGGTCAGCTAAAAATAAATTACTACATATAAATAACTAACTTATTATCATAATTTTTATAAAAATATGAATTAATTTAATATCCCATTTGGACATCAAACTATTCCGATAGTAATAAATGTGAAAACTGAAAATATGAACATAGGTTATAATGGGTTCAGATAATAAATTATTATGAATAGGTTTCGTAAAACTATAAAATATCATATTAAGTATAGAAGACCGAAATAAAAGGAAAAAATATGATATAAAAGTAATAAAACTTTTGATTTTGTTCTCTTTCGACAAACATAAAATAAAAACAAAATATAACCATAGACAAGCAAAGTAATGCGCATTAGTTTAGATCCAATTCATTGGTAACATGTTTGGTTGAAATCCATTTTGTCTGAAAACTGATTATCTTCTTATATGAAAAGTTTCAATTGAACACAATTTGCTATGAAATTATGTCATTTGTTGTTTGTGCTTCAGTGTATGTGTCAGTGATGTGGGACCAACTAATGTTGCGCTACACACCATCTCAACGTAAATGATCGTTACTCTCGTTACTCTATCCCTAAAATGGCAAACATCTAAAGTGAATACTAGCGATTGCACCGTTGGGATACCAAATAAAGACGCATTTGTGTGAGAGATGCAAAATTATACTATTATGAGATTAGTTTTATACAAAACCTACAATTGGTTAGTGTACAGTATGTGTCGCTGTTTGAGCAGATTTATACTATTTTATCCGTTTTTATTGTTTTCCATCGATTTTCTATTTTCTACTTAACTTCTACTTTAAAATGTATATTTGCTCTATTTTTAACTAATTTTATTGATTTATAAAGTGTTAATATTTTACAAGTATAATATATTGTCTTAATTTTTACATAACTAATTTTATAATTTCTACAGTGAATATAATTATAATTATAAGCAATAAATTAAATCTATTACTGCATTGAAAATAGTAATTTAGAGAAATGTTTTGAATAATTAGATTACGGTATACCGTTTTAACCGTTTTATTTCTTTATTCGACTGTAGTTACATTGTTTTCTTTAATATTCAAACTTTATCATTAACTTAAGTTTTTATTAAAATTAATCAGACTTTAAACTATAAATTTAAATTTTTTATCTCACTTTGTCCAAAGGAGCCATTGGATTTGACATGTCTGTATGTCTGCATGTAGACCGTTCTTTATATTTATTAAGGGTTTTAACGTTACTTTATATTTATTAAGGGTTTTCTGATTTAAGGCCTAACAAATGCTTAAAATGAACTAAAAATGGCTTTAAAAGGGGCAAAAACTTGTGATACAAATTTATTTGCTTCAGTGAGTGTCCGAGAACTATAAATTTTGATGTTGACTCGACGAAAGCTAAAACACAACTGAATCAAACTTCTCAAAACACTTACTGAAGTCCTCTTTACAACAATGTATTGTAAAGCTATAATTTTTTTCAAAGAAACAATATACAGTAATAATACTAAATACTTACAAAATTAAAATAATATATAGTTGACTAACAATGTAATTAATATTTTTAAAAAGCCAGAAAATATTTAATGCACTCAAATATTTGATTAAACTATTGAAATAACTCAGAATATACTACAAATATTCAAGAGCTCATTATGAATGTTCATTCTCTTTTTAGTTTATCTATAGTTAGGATTTAATTAGAAGAAATACGCTCCATTGTTATGATATAAAATTTTACACATTTAGTATTAACGCATAGTTTGTACAAAATAATTGCAAACTTAATTACTGAAAGTGATATAAAGTTAAAATGTTCCAAAAATGACTTTAACTCTCAAAAAATAATAGACTACTCAACCAAACTAAATACTTTTTAATACTCATTATTGATTATATCTTAATTACGGAACAGTTTAACGTTACTTAATTTTTAATTTTTAGAAAAACTATGGTATTCATTATCATTAAGTGTGTGAAAAATCGGTAATGACTGAACTAGTTTTAAATATTTAAACTTCATTTAGACTAGTTTTATGATTTAATTATGTTAAAATAATGAAAACCGATTAAATATTTTAACCGAAAAAACTGAAATTTAACTATTCAACCGATTTTCACAAAATAAATCTAAAACATTTGTTTTTACGTATAATTTTCATGTTTTATTAAACCGGAAATATAGTTAGTGAAGAACATTTTCGGTCAGATAAAATTTATAAATATGGCGGTTATATTCGGTTAGAATGAAAAAACTTTCAATTCAGTCAAATTCGGTAATTTATTTCATTTAACAAACATTTTCTAATTTCAGCCTTCATATTCTGTCAAATTCGGTTGAATTCATACTTAAAATTATTGCATATGAATTAAATTAAAAAATACATACAAATAGAATTCCAAGAATATATACTTCATAAAAGGAATAATAATGATAAATTTAATCAAAAAACCCACTCTTTCTTTAAAACAATTATTTTGATATAGAGATATTTTCTGTAAAATTCAGTTATTTGTTACATTTGACCGAAACTTAATTTTTATTTTCGTCGGTTATATTCGGTCATAATTGGTCTGTGACCGAAAACGTTCTTTCAATAAATATAGTTTTCTGCAATTAATTTATAAATAAAATTAATAAAAAGTTCTTGAAAACTTAAAAAAGTAAACTTTTTTACTCGTTGTAATCGAACTGTAGATGGTTTTGTATTGTTTCCAAAATATAAAATAACTCTTTTTAGTAAAATATTTTTAATTTTAATTTTCCGAATTAACTTCAAATATATGACACCTTAAAAACTCATTGTATTTAAACGATAATTTATTTGTTTTTAATCATTAAATGACAAATTTTCAATAAAATGGCAATAGTATTAATTAAAATAAAATCGATAGAAATAAATAAAATCGTTTGAAACGAAAATTAATTTTAGCTTTTTTGAGTTATGTTAGTTAGAAATCATCTTTAAATTCTATTCCAATACATTTTTGAATTGTTTTAAAGAACCCTTAATTAACGATTTTTGCTGCCATACTTTATATAATTTTTAGGATAAAATGAATTTTTAATTTTGCGTGTTTATTTTTTTTAATATTTAAGAAATTTCTGTTTTAGAATAAAAACCGAGTCTTGGTCTTGGTATTTGGCTATAGGTTAGGCGTAGGCTAATTAAAAATAATAGGATTAGTCAATAGATTAATGAATTTGAATAGATTGTTAATGAATTTTATTTTAATTGAAAATATTCACTTTAATTATGTTTTATATTTTTTAAAGTAACTTTGCTTAAAGATATATTGCTTAAAAATATTAACATTAGGAATCATATTTGAAGCAATACAAGCACTTGTAATAAAAGCACTTTAAGAACATTTTAGATATAAAATGATGAATTTATATCATCTGTAGTAAAATAAATTATTTTGACATTTTTTGGAATGTATATAATAAGAATTTTATTCATCACATATATTAAAATTTCATATAAATTACTTTAAAAACTTATTATTATATTATGTAATAAATAATTTCTTGCAATGATATTTATGACACAACGATAAGCATCCTTTCAATATTTTCTTTTATTATATTTCTTAGATTTTTGTAATTCACTTTAGTTTTTATTTATTTCTATAATATAAACGATAAATGACCCAAAATGACTTAACAATGTTATTGTAATTCATTAAATATTTATATATGTGTAGAACAGAATTAATTGAACAAATAATAAAAAACTAATTGATCTTTTTTAAAAAACTAATTAAACTTATAGTAAACGTAATTACTAGGGCCGCGAAAATCGTTAATTAACGATTCTTTAAAACGAATAAAAAAATATGTGTGAATAGAATTTATAGATGATTTATAACTAACAACTTAAAAAAGATAAAATTAATTTTCATTTCTATCGATTTTATTCATTTCTAAAGATTTTATCGATATTTTATTGAAAAATTGTCAATTAATGATTTAAAATATCTGTTAAGTTTTTATTTATTCCAGATTTTTGGAAATTTTTTGTATTAAGCATAGTTACCAAGAGAGGGATGCTTGACCAGGGTTGACTCCCCCTAGAATTTTGGAAAAGATGACCCCCACCAAAATCTGGAAATATTTTAGGACAAGAAAAATTTAAAAATTTTTTGTCAAATGTAAAAAAATTGTGCTTCAAAACCGATGAGTTTTTGTGACCCTTTTAAATTTTGGCTAATATTCCAAAAATTATCGTTTAAATCCGTCGAGTTTTGCATAAAATGAATATTTATGAAAAAACAACTAAATAATACACATGTAACCCAATATTATGACAATAAAATACGTTTTCAAGAAACTATTTTGTGATTTTGGAGTCTATTTCAGTTCAAATGCAGCATTAAGTATGGAACGCTAATAAACAGAAATTAAGAAATGGAAGAAAGGGTTTAAATTTAAAACTTTCTTTAAGTTATTTTTTAGCAGTTATTTTCTTTAATAAAAATTAAAGAATAGGTCATTTATCTTAATGACCGAATAAAATATAATTTTGTTAAAGAAAGGGTTTGTATGTAAAAATCTAATACAATCGATTGTTTTAATAAATAGTTTTAATTTTTACTAAAGAAATGTTTTATATTATTTGCTATTATACTACAATCTGTATTTTTGGAAAACCAAAATTTTTCAGGTTTTAACGATAATTTATAATTGAATTATCATTTAAGGAGAAAAATGCAATCGAATGGATATTAATTATAGTTATAAATAAATTTGCTTTATTTAATTAAAATAAATGAAAAATTTGTAATCTACTTAAAAATTATTCGACTAAGATTATGAATATGTATTAATTTTTAATATATGGGAAAACTTCGAATAAAAAACGTATACTGGTATATAATACATATTTATTTATTCCGTATGCATGTAAGTTTTGCGCATAAATTTACATTTGCTTAAGAGTTTATGAATTTTTAATTTTTCTTAATTAAATTGTATGATAAATATACATAATAAAGTGTATCGATGATTGAGGTGTTCGTCAAACACGCTTCAAATAGAGTTAGTATACATCGAAATCAATTCGATTAGATTTGAAACGAAACACAAACTAAACGTTGATGTTTTTTATTTATAATATCGTTATGAGATCAAATTAAGCACTTTATTTAAGTAAATAATTCACTACTTTCATGAAAACAATTTGTTTTATAAATTTAAAATCGAATCACAATTTTTGTTCAAATTTTTATTTAAGAAAACAATATTAATTAAAATATGTGATTTGTTCGCTAAAATATAATTATATTTTAGTTTCAAACAAATAAAACCGATTATTAATTTGATTTAAAATTATTAATCATTTCAAAGCTGTCATTAATCGACTTAAACTTATTGACCATCAGTCAAATTACATATTAGTGCTTATTTTTAGTTTTTATTTTTGAACAAATGAGTATAGGGTACGTTAGCGTCCATCACGTATTCACGAAATAATAATTACCGAATATTCCAACGACTGGCACATATTTTATTTATCAAAGGAGATGTGCGGTTTTGGGGTTTAAGCAAAAAATAAAAATACGAGTCACAGACTCTTAAAATAAAAAAATAGATTAGAAATGATACGAAGCAGCGTATATAAAGATTTGTGTAATATTATTATCATATAGTTTCCATCAGCAGAAAGAAATTCAAATATATTTAGAGATTGAATGAGAAGTAAATTTGCTAATTTGTATTCAAGTGCGCAACTCTGTCATACTTATTATGACGTTCATCACAAAAGATGATGATTATGATGATGATGGCAATGATGTGCCAGAGAATGGCATAGACTTTAATCTTTATATATATGAAAAGGAAAGCCAAACTGAGCTCAATAACTCAGCGTTATGGTCTTGATTTGTGACACTGGATACGAATAGGGATACGAATAGGGTTGCATAGAGAGCATAGAGAGCATAGGAAACACAGCATAACATAGATAGCTATAGTTGCGCTGTTTCTGTTCATAATAGTAGTGAGTCGTGCAACTCAACCATTATACTGTTATACTGTATAAGTTGATATGCGTAAACTAAGGCAACTGAGTATCGATCGGTAACTGAGCTCTAACATCATTGTGAGTGACAAGTTGACGGATGCCATCGTTGCCAATATTCGTATACCAGGATCCAGAGCTTTACACAAATGGCATTTCTCTGTGTAGTTTATGAGTAAGACTTAGCGCAATGCTATTTGGCTTCATTCCTCAATGTCTGTAGATATAGTGCAGAATAAAATCTTGAGGCATTATATACCTCTTAGTGATGAATATAGCGACCATTATAGCAAACACTACCTCCCTATAAAAGCTTAGTCTGCAAATAAAAATTTAAAACTTTGGTGACTCCGAAAAAGACAATATAAATCATTTTGAGTAAACCTCGATTCGGCCATAAGGCCATAACCATAAAGAATGAAAAAAATAGTTGCGCGAAGTAGTGTCACAACTATGAAAGCCATTTGCATTATAAACTTTTTTCACATATTTTCTGCAGTGTGCAGTAGAAAATGATACTTTGCTCAACTATAATGTGCATCACATCATCACTTCTTTCACTAGAATCATGATATGACATATTCAGATGTTGTTACCAAAGCAACACATATAACACGCTATAACTTTTGTGCCACTATTTATTGCCTGACTCTTTTAATGAGCATAACAAATGGATATTATCAGTCTCAGCAGGACTATCAATCGTCAAACTCTACGCTGACATCTAAAATGCACGAATCAAGTCTCAAGCAGACACAAGATTTGTGGTTATTGCTATTACTTTTACGATTATATTACACGCGTCAATATATTGGCACTTTTTTTGCCCAATGATCACAACCAAAACGAAAAATATAACGAAAACTTGACGTCTGATATCACTAATAATAATAGCTATTCATTAAATATATGCTGCGAATCAATACCATTACCATTTAAAGTAAAAAAAAACTATTTCATCCCTTCAATCAATCTGCTGATGATATGTTTTTTACTGCCTCTCAAACATTCATCACTCTTTGAGTTGTCTGCACACATCTCATTGTTTTGTTCAGAGAATTAGTTTTGAAGAATAAAAGGTGTTATTTATACGGCACATCAAAAAGCATTAAAACTTTTTGCTTTCCTTTTTTGTCTGTTATTTTTATGATTTAGTTTAGGAAAGACAGTGAATGAGGTCTGTATGAGGTCAGCTGCAGTCACACTACTCTACTATACATTTATGAAAATGTATTTCCACTAATATTGCCGCATATAAAAGTCCATTTTTCACATTATAAAGCGCTCGTAAAACTTACATAGCGGTAGAGTAGGATTCGGACAGCGCATCATAATCATTATTTATCCCTTAAAATAATAAGTTAGTAGACAAGTGTAACGTCTCTGGTAATGCTGTCGACACCAGTAATGTTTTTGAATGGACATGTAAAAAGCATAACCTCATAAAATCTGGTATCAGATTTTCTAACATCTTAAATATATGTTACCTTTCATATATGACTATCCCTTTTCAAATTAATAACTTGTATGTTGTTTTTTATAAGAAATGATATGATATATAATGATTGCGTCGTATAACTTATGCGTTTGTTTTTATTTTATTTTTCAATATTAGATGGCATTATATGTGAAGAAAATATCCTTAAGTTTATCTGTTTTCGCTTACACTTAGTTTGAATTTTATTTCCATATTTTTTTGTTTCACATTTATTTTTGAAAATAAATTGAGTAATACTGTAGAATGATATGGGATGATAGTAAACTTTATAATAGTAAATATTCTTATGTAAACTCACATCACATTGTATTACAGATACAAATAAATCAATAAAACAGATCAAATTAAAAAGTATGCTTGCATTTATTTCATTATTTTTGTTTACTTATATCAATATTATTATTTAAGTTTTGATTGCATTTAAAATCGTATTTATAACAAATAAGTGAATATTTGGCGAATGTTAATGTTAATCATTGTTATGTGTGAATGATTGTTAGAATAATGATTCTTAATTGAAAAAATATCCGAACATTCATTGTTTCATGTGATATCACAAAACAGTCATTTCATGCGTTTAACTAATGACACACATTTTAATTTGACATAAACATAACTTCGATTAGCAATAAATTTATTTTTTATGATAAATAAAAAGCATAATTTAGGAAAATTCCTCTTAGAATTTCATAGAAGATTAAAATTATTTTTTCATATTTAAAACTATTAAAACATTTTCATTGTGTGATATTTAATATTTTTAAATAAATCGATAAACTGCTAATTTAAATATATTCAAATATAATTGTTAATGCGTTAAATTGTATCAAAACTGATTTACAATAAAAATTAATAGATACGTAGTTATGAAAATGAATTTTTATAAATCCATTATTTTAAAAAATTCTTTTATACTCGTCATTATATTAAATCTTTTTTTAAATTTGCTATTTATTTTCCGTTTCATATCTCATGAATTTTTATTAATTTGTTTTTCATCCGCACAAATGTATAGTCGAACGAAAAAACTTGATCACTTAAATTAGGGTGTAGTGTATGGTAGAGACACAAACATTAATGTTCATATTTCGCAATTTGTTTCGCATCTGAATATATGATGGGTTTTTCGAACATAAATTAAAAGTACTTCAAGAAAAATTAATTGTGTTCTTAGTGTAATATACGAATACATATTTCAATAATGATATCAAGTAATTAAATATAATTTATGTAACTAAAAAATATTGACATTTATTTTCAAATTAATATTTTTAATTTTAAAACGTGGATATTATTTATGATTAAAATATGCGATATCACGCGTTATTGTTGCGCGTGATGTGGCCAATCAAAAGTTATTAAAAACTTTAAAAAATTATGCAGTATTTAATTCAGGCTATAAACTTATTGCATGACTTAACTGTTAATTATTTTTTATCTTATATTCAAAAGCTAAATTATTAATACTTAAGATAAATAAAATAAAACCGATTTAAGTAAAGATTCTTTGATTGGTCAAATCTAATTTTTAAAAGATTAAATAATTTTTAAATTTGAATCTAATTCGTAAGTATTATCAATTTATTTAAGTCATGGCTATGAAAATTAAAGTTAGATTAATTTATTATTAAATTCGCTCGAAGCTATTAACTATTAATTAATTCTAAATTTTCTTAACAGAACAATGTTTACCGTTTGCTCATATTTCATAAGTATTTAACTCTACAATTCTGAACGTGTATTAAAAATTAAAATTATTTAAATTTATTTACTTAAAAATTTAATTCTATTTCTATTTCTATTTTGTACTTTAAAATTTATCAAATTAAGACAGTTTTAGATCTAAGCATACAAAAATAAAACTATATATATTTCCTAAAAATCTAAAAATAAAATATAATTATTAGCATAACCTTAATCTAGATTATATTTAATATGACGCTTATCACTGCTGAAAAATCTAACTTCAAAACTAAAAGAATGGTATTTGTAAGCAAACGTTTTATAATAGACAATTTAATTTAAATATTAATTTCAAGTAACGAAAGTTATTTTGTCTTAAAATTAAAATGTAGCATCGATTGTAGATAAACATTTATAAATACTGTGTTACTTAAATACTGTAGCTTTATGTGGATTGGCTTTTATGATGTACTGATGTTTTTGCTTATTGATTTGGTACATACTATTATTGTTTGCCATTAATTTAAGCTATACTTTACTCAAATAATTTTGTTTTCATGTTTGTAACCATTATGTTATTGCGTTTCGCGCTGTGTAACCTATTTTATAATTATTATTCCCTTCTATAAAACAATTAATTTATTTTATACTCAATATATGAAACAAAATAAGTATATTAAGAATATATTATACAGTAATGGTAGAGAAATCAAATAATATTTATTTAATTGATTGAATTTGGTAACATTAGAAATGATTTAAATTCGTATATTCTAATAAAAAACACAAAAACTTTTAAAATCGAAAACTTTAGAATTAAAAAAAACAAATTTTTAATATGCATTAAAAAGTATTATTCAATTTATACGCATTCTATTAAAAAATGTTAATGAAAAACTTAAAAATTAATGAATATATTCAAGTAATGAATAGGTAAATAATATGGGCATGAATTATTAGCATCATTATCGTACGTTATGTGTAATGTTCGACACACTTTATTAGCATTAGAGAAAGAACGCCAAATAACTTTTAATAAGTTTTTAATTTCTTCATTAACAAGTTATTTAATAATATGCAAATATAAAGGCAAAATTAAAGCGTTAATAAGTTTACATATGAATTGAATTTCGCGTTTGCATACTATAACGTTTTAATGAAGGTAAAGCAGGTGTAGAAACAGAATATAATTATACACACACACACAAACATACACATAAAATTTATATTCATTTTTATCGTCATTCGTCATGTAAAAAGTCATTGAATGGTCTCACACCTGCATTTGATGCAATCAATCATCTCGTCATTCATGGAGATTCGTCACGAAATGCCAAATTGTTTTTCACATAAATTATTATTTTTGACTCTCGCATCTGCGTCTCAACGCATTAATAAATGCCACATAAAAATAATACTTACTGTTGTTTTGATCGGGTATCACATGAAAATTAAAAGAGGAAAGCGGAGAGAGAGAGAGAGAGAGAGAGAGACTCGCAGTTTAATGAGAATGTCAGGAAATTTTGAATTTACTGCTCAACTAAAATGCAAAAGAAAAAGTAAAAATGAAACTAAAAAACTATTTATCGTTTTTTGCGTTAAAAGGATATGAAATTGATATATAAACCAGATATTTGTTTTGTAATTTCTAAAAATTATTTACATTAAGTTATACCCGTTCGTCAGGTAAAAATGTTAATACAACAACTATTAATAATAATTAAGTAAAAAATTCCAATTAAAAACTTTAACTCAAAATGATATGTTTATTTGCTTAGAATTATAAGCTTGAAATATGAGTTTTAGTTAATTTTGATTTTGTTCTCTAACTTAAAGCTTACATGTTTGAGACGTGTCTTTCCATCAATCTCTAAAAATAAGAGAAATATGAAAGAAGGATAAATTTAAAAGATAAAGTATTAGCAGAATGGAGGGAAAATCTTTTCTAATAACTAAAATAACTAAAGAATTTAAGTAAAAAAATATATTAAAAACAATTTTAAGTGTAAGTTTTGATTTTAAGTGTCTCTATCCCGCGATAAAATCTAATTTTTAAAAAATATAATTTATAAATACTATAGCTCTCTAAATACATAATTTAGTCAGGTTTTCCTGAATTCAGGATATGACTAATATATGATTACATTTAGCGAATAACGTTATTCCTTTATTAGTCATGCTAATAATTGTCAATAACATTATTTCTATCTTCGTCTCTAATTTTATCCAAATTAATAATAAATAAGTTTGTTTTGTTGCAATACTCTATTTAAGAAATAAGTAGCGTTAAAATAACGCTGAATACAACAGTTGCCTAAAATTAATTTTGATAAAACAATTTAAATAATATTCAATTATATAAATATATAATTATTAGATTAGCATTTTTTGATATTTGCTTACTTAATATCATACTTAATATTTTTTCTAAACTTCGAACATTAAAAAAGGAAATCTTATTAAAAAATAAAATTCACGTCAGAGCTGTGCCAAGTATTTCGAGGCTTAACCTTAAGAAAAATGATGAATAATTAAAAATAACATTTTGATTGATTTAATAAAGAAATATTTGATTGCATTAGCATTTAATGTTTTCATGAAAAAAACATTTAAAATATGCACACCTTTGAGTGGGAAAACGCTTTTTTATTTATTGAATAAAAAAGCAAATTAATGCTGTTTTGCCAGCAATAATTAGATAGATAGTTAATGAGCTAATTGTGAAATCTATTATATTTGACATCGCAATGGACATTGCATGTATTCTTCACGCTTCGCCGATTTATCCAAAGATCAGCACACAATCATGCAAAATATAAAAACCTGAATATAATTAGTTCCTAATTTGAATAAAAAGTAATAATTCATTTAAATGATTACCAGTGTTGTTATAGAGATTTGGAATAAATAATATTTAGTTCACTCTTTCAGTTTTTCTCAGTAAACCAATAAACAAAATTCGTAGTCGAAAATAGGAATTATCGAAAAAGGGGGGAAATGGTTAATGTTAATGCTTTTGTGTGTATGTCTGTCCAGAAGAATCATTCGTCATTTGAGTCATTATTATTATTGTACAGAAAAAGTATTGGCCATGCATTGCATTTTGCGACTGGAAATGGCTGTGAGTTTGGAAGAGTGCGTTCAGAAGTTATCAATCAAATGTGACACTCAAACCTGCATGCATTCACTAGCAATACTGGATTCTGTGGAAGGGGATCGCTCTCTAATTGAAAATCACTACAGATAATCACAAATAAATATATATTTATGGAAAATGCCAGACAAAAGTCAGACCATAAGTGATCGCTGATCGCATATTTTCTATTGAATAAATTTTCTCTCATTTAGTTATTTCTTTTTTCAGTTTTCTCTCCCATTCATTCTCGATTGTAGTTCTATTCTACACATTTATGCGTTTATGCATTTATTTGTCAGTTTTGCTCATTAAATTGTGTGCGTGTTTCTGATTAGAATTATTGTCAAAAAATTTACACTAACGGAAAATGTAGTCAAAGAATTTATAATAAATTCGTTTGCATTAATTATTTAGCAGAAAATTATAATACATGTACGGTTATTACGCGCACAGAATTTTAAATACGTTACTTAAAATGATATTCTTGTATTTTATTAAGTTATTAGAGTTTTATGTAATTAAAAAATTAATACAAATTGTATCATTTTCTATGAATAATTAACATAATTTTAGCCATTAATAAACACTCTTTCGTTTCAGACACTGATATAATGTAATTAATATTTAGAAAACATATTTGCCAATTATATATAAAAATTAACTATATATTCACTCTATTATATAATATCTATAATCAAACTCATAATATTTTTAAAAAATTAATTAATAACATATATTTTAGTTGTATTAAATTAAAATATATTGAAATTTCTGTATAAAATTGTTTAATCGATATATGTGTCAAAAATTAATATAAGAAAGTTAGGCTAAGTTAAGAGACTACAAATAAATAAAACGATTCCCCGAAACTTTTGAAATTTGATGCCTTTCTCAGACTAAAAAACTATGCAGTGCTTAAAAAAGTGGTTAGACATATGTGTAAATAACAGATTGTGTATAACTGTATGTGCGAACTTTGATTGAAAAAAGATACGCTGACAATAAGCTATCGAAACGTCTCAATTAAATCAAGAAAATTTTGA